>JARJDR010018716.1:0-21601 GCA_030264135.1 Myllaena sp. GC000078 | reverse complement strand
TATAATGGTTTCCAACCATTACGCTTATTATTATTGCTTATAGTATTTTCGTGCGGGTAATTTTTGGCTACCCTATAGCAAAGTTCTTCCGTCTGCTGCCCGCAACGCAACGCCATTCAAATGAGACAAGAAATGCGCCGAGTTAATACACCGCGCAGCCGTAATGAAGTTATGCGCAAACATATTCATTAACAAAAGTGCATTAAAAACTAGTTATCGCTGTGAAACACAGTCCGACGCGGGCGCGCGCCCGCGCAACGGTTGCACGCAGAGGGATAATAAAGACGTTCGCTGTGCTGCGCATCCGCATGCATCATCAACACGCTGGCGCGCTGCTCTTCTTCTCTTCGGCTTTTACTCGCCCCGGCTGGCAGCGTGTGTGTATGGATGTAATGGATTCGTTCGTTAAATTAAAATGTAAAACGCAAACGACTGAAACTGAATCCGGGCGCGCGCGCGCGCGCAGCAGCGTCGTGTGTGTTCACAGCCAAAGTTAATTTTGCTCACGACTAATTTTCGTGCGATTTCGCCGTCTGCAGCGCAGAATCGATGCGAAGCGGTGGCGCAGTGAGGTGCATACGCCACCACCAACTCGTTCGTTCCTTCGTCCATTGCCACCCGTTCCGCTCCAACGCTCTGCGCAATGATAATGGCTTTTAAATAACACTTTACGCGCTTTTTCCGCATAATGCACGAAGCGGCGCGCGCGGCTCGGCGATGATGACTTCATTTAAAATCGCCATTAACTTTATTATACATATTTCGGACGATGTTATACTTGCCGTTCACATGCATCTTCACCGTGGTGGGGTGTGGGTGGTTGATTGCTTTCATTGGGCGCAAATTTCTCTTTTGCAAAATTTAAATTGTTCTCAACACGATACATATCAAAATCGTGATGATTCTCTTCCTTCGCTTTTCCTCTGTTTTTGGTTAATGTTTTTTTTTAGTCGGCATTAGCAATGTATGATTATGTATTCATATTTCACGTGTATGATTGCGAGTTGGAGAGAGATTAGTTATGACAATGCGGCATTTGACGGCAATAAAATAATGTGCGTATAAACGCTTCGAATGTGTTGTTTGTGTGAGGCCGCGATGTTCACACGTAAGTGTGTATGCATTCGCGCTCGGCCAGGTATGCATGCAAATCCGCGAGAACATGTGTGTGACCGCACATGACGGCCGGCGTTACCACGTGTTTTTCGCGCTGTCCAACGATTACGCGTTCATAAATATCAGGTTTGGCTTGAGCATTACACGCCAAGGCTGCAGATGCTGAAGTGGTAGAACGCTATGATTTCTCGTGGTATACATTTCAGCGTCGCCACTATGTTATGCAATTTGTAAATAAATACTTGTCAACACTACAGTCATGCATTCGGCACTCGGTAGTAAATTAACCCCAAAATTAAGTTTTTGTTGGTGTATTTCTTGAATTTGTATCGGTAACAGTTTCGATACTTAATACTTGATTTGTAGTTGTTTTATCGACAAATTTTAGCATAGAGAAGACACGAGCGTCATTACTTACACAGCGGCAGCGTCTTGAGGTTGTTGCACGTCTCATTATGTCCTTTTAGAAACAAATCCAATTTGTACAGAGACACGACGGCTCTCAACGGCTCTCGATATCGTATTATTTCGTCCGCATGCCATGCGTCAGTATATGCACATCTGGAAGTGAATTATGTTATTGCGAATTGCATAGGTACTTATGCACCACCCCGCCTTATTGCCCCGGCATATATGCAAACTGCTTAGCGCATGATCTATCGCCGCGCGCGCGCAACACACGTATTTAGCAATAAATTCATGTCGCCCCGGCACAACAAGCAGCGAACGGTCTCGACATTAATATGGTTTCCAGTCGACATTTGCTGCTTTTGGGAAACGTTGCGTGTCGCATTTGAATAACGTTTTGGCATACTTATACGGATACGATTGGTGTGATTGCTATTATGATGCTTTTCTTTTTCGGGCTTGGATGTCAAGGCTGCCGCTGAAGAATGGTAAACGCTGACGTTTTGCGGCATAAATTAATGCAGCGAAATGGCGACAGCGCGTGCGCTAAAGAAGAAGAAGAAGAGCGTCGTGTAGCGTACGTGGGCAGTAATTACACAAAAATGTCATAATTTAATTTCCGTGATAAATTTTCGTTATTTATTGGGCGCCGCACACCGGCGCGGCGCCACACACGACGGCGATAGTCGTAAAAACAAACGAAAGCGCCGGAGACAAAAGGTTGTGACGATGACGAGACTTTATTAAATATATGCATATGAAGAGAATACCTATACATACACACAATAAAAATTAGGTAATCTTATGTTAAAGTCGTAAGAAATGATCATTAACGTTCGGGCGCCCATTCGTTTTATTGTGAAAAGAAGACGCGGGCTTCTACGTATGTTAATTAAATCGTTATTGCTCTCAATAATCACAGCGAGTGTTTAGTCTATTGCGGTGCCGTATGGTACTCCGGTATATTGATAAAAATTGTAATTTGCAAACGAACGTGAATCGATAAGTCATTCATAAAATGCGCGCAATTGCTTTTACATTGTGCCTTTAGGTTTGGAAATACAAATGTAAAAATCTGTAACATGGATGATTCATTTTAGTTTCCGATGAATTCGCTTTAAAATTAGATCGAGCCTAAATTGAAATGCAGGATGAGAAAATCTAATTTACTCGCACACACACACACAAGCTCAAGTGCTCTCCACTTGCACGAAAAGCGCAATTATGAAAAGTTGTCCGACGTCAGAGCCGCGCGCACTCGTTGACTTACACCCACCCACTCACCGGCCATCGGCGAGTGCAATATCTGACAAACGGGCGCGCTTTTGATGAGAGAGCGTTGTGTGTCATCGACGTCTTACGCAAGTTGCATCTCTAGTGGCCGGCGCTTCCCTTCAACAGTCGTTGGTTAATGTGGCGCATTGCCTCAGTGCGCTAGTAATCGGCTTCCTTCGATGTTTGCTTTCGTAAAGAATGTGCGCCACGATGTAAAATAATTCAATGGAATTGAGCCATTCAAAATCGTAAGTTGCAGCAATTTCGCGCAAATTAGAATATTGCGTACGTTTGGGTTGCAATAACTAATAGTATTGCCGAGGCTAGGTCATAATAATACATAATTCGTGTTAAATTCGCGTATGGTTGCACACACACACACACACACACACACACACACACACACATATGCAGAGATTTTGATTGCACTTTGTACGTGACCGCGAGCGAGCGTGGCGGCGGCGCTATCGCGATTGTTGATGCGGACGCATTCTTTGCATACTTCATTACGCGGGCGAATATTTGCTATTTACAAGGTGCTTGCGTCGCGCTTTTTTATAATCGCCAGGTATTTTTATTGCTTTTTCATAGTGTGTGTGTGCACGCGCGGTTGTATGTGGTGCATTGTAAGTTTGTCCATAATGATGATTAGTGTCGGCTGGGAATGTGGATAGCTATTAAGATTTCTATGAAATCCGTGAACAATCAAAATTTATCACGATTTTTCAGTGTGTCTAATTTTCTATTTTATTTGTTTCAGGATTTCATCAGTTACTATATTAATTCTAATTCTAATCATGGTAAGTTCATATTTTGCTATTTTTATTACTGTTATTGTTTTCATTGCGCACCATAGATGATTGCTTTTCACGCATAAGTGTTTATTTCGATGAGGTAATTAATTAATTGAACACCAGACATATGCAAATGGTGTAAATGACCCAATTATGCTTCATTAACACGATTAAATTATATTCACCAGCACTATCTGCATGCTGAATCCGAGGCATTATGTTTGCGCGTTGAAGTTTATTTAATACTTCGCTTTTACATTCTAGCCAAGTGAAGTTAATCGCGACGCTTAACTGTTTGCGGGCGAGCGTAAACAAACGTTTGTTTCAACATTCGATGCGAAACCTTTGACCTACTAATTAATTTAGTTTTTTTGCTGTTTACGATTTATACATAACATTCCATTGAATTGCAAATGCGATTTGTATTATATTGACTGACTGACAAGCACTCGAAAATTGTTACAGTAACATTCTTTATGTGTGTATTGCATTCGCAAAGTCTATTCATAGTCGCTTAATTCTTCAGGCGTTGCGTACTAGCGTCACTTAATTCAATATGTCTCAAGCTTCTAATTTTATTCAGATTCTTCCTTTTCCACAGCACCACTCACTTAACCGGCTGTCCTGCTTGGCGCACTTACATTTGTTGCGTTCCGCATTAATGATGCGCGGCGCGATGCATTCAATTTGCTTTTTGTGTGCATGGCGTGCTTGTTGTTCGCCACTTTTTGTCGGCGAATGCACAGGCAGGCGCAGAATAGCAAATTGCATTCTGATGTGCGCCTCCTTGTTGTTCAGGCTTCTTGCACGGAGAAAATAAGTGATATAAATAAAGAGGGCGCCGCGCATCGTCGCAATGCGCTTCTGTCCGATCTGATTATGTACCCGCTGCCGCACTTAATTGACACGTTTCGGATTGAGCTCTCCCATGGTGCTGCCGCGCAATCTGTTTGACATTGTTATGAATTCGTTTTGCATCTCTTGCAGTTGGTTCGAAACGTGCACACCACCGGCCATTCCGAATTGCTGATAAGGGCGCGATACTTCCAGCACAATCATCGATCGCTCACTGTACATAAAAACCGACCGATTATGGGAACTAAAGAGAAATGTGAGTGCAAATGCAAATGCGCCTCCGTTTTTTTGTCACTCTAAACTAATAATGTTCGATACATAATTCCTCCGATTCCAGACGCAATTTGTATGATACAACCAAAAAGCGATTTCACCTTTTACCTCTTCGACAAGGCGACGAAGCGATTCATATGCGCGCCGAAGCGGCACGGACGTCCAACGACACGAGTAAGTTCCCCTTCAACCCCTTTTCTTCCTGTCTGGAAAATATAAGTTCCATTTTGCCTCTTCAGCGGCTGCCCGACGAGGAGCTGTGCGTCTTCTCCGAGAAGGTGCCCGTGAAGAAGGCGCAATCGCTGTACACCAAGCTGGAGGTGAAGGGCGGCAACTACACGCTGTGCGTGTCGCGCGGCTGCCCCGGGATGCGCTCGCCATCGCAGCCGCCGGCGGCGTTCACGCGCTTCCTCGTCGGCTCGCTGCGCGACACGCACACCGGCCGCGATCCGGCGTCGGACGAGTGCGCCGTCGCGCTCAAGCATTACTGCGCGTCGCTCGTCGGCAACAAGCACCATCGTCGGCATCGGCACGCCGTGTGCAAGCTGTGCGTCAACGAACACTGGTGTCGCGGTGATACGAAGGACAATCGCTTGTCGAAGCGGAGCAAATAGGGGAGGAGATTAACCAGCACGCGGAACATGCGGAAGAAGACGACGAAGACGACGCAGCAGCAGAAAAGAGTTATCAGTATTGTAAACGTGGTGGTGCCGCGACCGTTTCATCTCCTCATCGCTTCGTTTCTCATCCCATCATCCCCCCATTACCGGCGTCTGCAGGAATACGCACCACACATTATTGTACATAGCAATTTGTTCGTTATATTCTGTTTCCTCCCCTATGGGGCGACCCCTTTTACATAGGCACTACACCATGCTACGCCGCCACCGCCGCCACCGGCCGCCTCCTTCAAGCGTAAGCGCGTTGCGTGGGCAGAGAGGCATGTTGAAAAAAAAAGGTACGATTTAATACGTATTTATATAAGCAGATGCTACCCTTTATTGTATTTACGAAGTGCATCATTTATAAATTTTACGATTATCGATAAGATAATGCGGGCGCGTGAGCCGAGGTCGATGCATACACATAATTGTACGTTATCACATTTGTATATTACTTTATTTATTCTTTTTATATATATATGAATATAAACGGCGATTCGACGAAGCGCACTCTCGTTGTGGCGCGATTGTCAAATCATATTGATACGAACAAGTTGAGAACACCAAAAAAAAAAAACAAAAAGAGAGCAAATGCTATATTAAAGCAATTCAATCTTCCACCCTCCGCGAAGCGGACTATTTGTTTACGCAATCATATTTTACAATTGCAGTCACCTTTTGAAGGAAAATTCGTAATCACTATTATAGGCGTGAGCGGGGGGTGGGGAAGGACACAGACGAGTTTAAGTATCATTTTGTACATATTTTAGAAATATAGTAAACCCGGAAAGTCCATTTCAATTACCGAAGGAAGAACAACTTAACACCGCACACACCATACACATACACACCCTTACACTTAACACGTGCGTGGAAAAGAGAGATAATGTCGCAACGACGTTTGTAATTATGCTAATCTCATATAAATTATTTTATGTTAACTACTACGCAACGAGCGCAAAAAACGCAGTAGAGTGAAAAAAGCTACATACCCACCCGTACATACATATTTACTAAAAAAAAATGCATATACGAATTGCAGACGATAGTCGAAATGATAAACTACTTAACGCGAACGAAAGGCGATTGTTCCATTTTTACTTTTCGACATAACACTAATTGTATTGTATTATTAAGATCTGTGCCATTATAAACATTCCAAAATTCGAGATATCGATACAAAGAAGTTAAACAAACAAGAAATAATGAAGACTAAAAACTAATCGACTAGCATTTTTTTCACTTCCTTTCCTTTGGCAGAGATTGGAAACCACAAATCTGGCGGCTGAAGGGTAAGTAATGCGATTTACACGAATTATGTTTTTGCTTTCAATTTTATAAAGCGCGCTTGGCGCAGATGCAAAATGCACCGGACAAAATTTGCCACGCATCGCTCTATTGTTAGAATTAGCTGGTATAAAAGCTGTGTCGTTGCGGATGGCTTCTTTTCTTCGTAAGAACGGGCGCCAGCAAACGCCCGCATGCAACAAAAGGTAAGTCACATGTCGCTCGTAAATTGTCGGCGATGATCTTCCACTGCCAATTAGACGCAAACGTCCTCTGTTAAGGTTTTTGGCGGTTGCAGTTGCCATCGCAGCTGAACGAATCTAAATTACACGATTACGCTTCGCTCGAAAGTTATATAATAGAACGTGGATTGTTGAGGGGAGGGGGCGAAAGAGAGATGTGCTTACACGATTAATTACCGATTCGTAGGTAAGTAATGTACATATAATACTTACGACGCGTTCCATGACGATGATTGAAATTCAGCGCGCGTGTCGTTGTCGGCGATTGCGATGCGGTTCGTCTGTTTATTTGCGCGCCGTATTAGCAAGTGCGAACACACATGTAAGATGCGTACTTATACGAATTTGGCAAATAGAGACGGGCGCCTCTTACCTGAAGAATTCGAGGTCACTTATCGTCACCTGCCACGATTTTCGACGCGGGCAAATATTGATCAAATATGTCGATTGTAAGCTACGTTAAATATTAGCTATATTATGCTACAAATAAATAATCAAAGGAACTTATCAATAAGCAATTTATTTGTTTGATAGAGTAGTTACCCAGCAAATAGAGCAATAAGGTACAAGGACCTGGAATGATGAAAAATATCTGTAAGCATGTCAAGAACTTTGATTAAAATGAGATAAACTTCAAAGAAATATAAAACTGGTAAAATGTTTATGGTAGTCAAGCAGATGAACAAACTTGACGGTGCGTGGGCGCAACGTTTTTTCTTTCTCATCTACGGTGAAGCATGTTTAATGGCAATAATAATTATATTTACTGCATTTCTTCATGGCTTCCTTTTCTTTACATCTCATCATCAACAGCGATGGTTATTTACTTACACATTGTGTGCGTGTTGCGCATACCATTAATTTATATCGAATTCATTACGAACTACAACTACTGCCGCGCCGTAGTCCAAGTGGTTTGGTTGGCGCCGCGGCGACACGCTTTTGTCGCATCGTTTGTAAAATGTGATGCTGGGCGCTGGGTAATTATGAAACACTCACTCACAGTCCTTCCCAACGAATTATTAAATTAACCAGAAAGCTGAGTATTTGAGTATTTTATTATTATTACTTTGCACGTTTAAATCGAAAATACGATTTTTTCAATCAATCGCCAAATCATGGTTCATAATTGAGTCCTCAATGATTTCCAGTTAACTACAAAATTGATTGAGTGCATTGGGGTATTCGAGTGATCATCATATGGAATATTTAAGCGCCTGCCGTCGTGGCTTTTAATAATTTATGTGCAAAGATTTTAATAATGCGACAGGCGATAATTTATTTATAAGCGAAAAATGATGAATTGCAACCTTGAGGATGCCATGCGTAAACATTCAATTATTCACAAAAACCAACGGTCGTCTTTTATTCAAATCCGAATTCGAGTCCACAACACAAACGGTATATTCAATCAATTTTAATAGGAAGTAAGTGCGCATACATGACGAATTGCAGCGATTATAATTAATAATTATCATAATAATGTTGATGATGTGGTAAGACTGGGGGACTAAGATGAATGGAAGGAAATCGAAGCAAACGTCGGTTTTATTCGAATATGATTAATAAAGAGGCGCGCGCTTTGAGTAATGAGTAATGACTCGCGTCTAATTGGGTTATACAGCAGCACCAGCAGCAGCACTGGATTAATTTATCGGGGCGCACATGGATGAACACGATTGTGTATTGGGAACGCGATGTGCGCGCGTGTGTCATGTGGTGTATGTAAATGTTGAAAGAGATATTTGTCGGTTTGTCGCGCTTGTTGTGATTCATAATTAAATATCACGCATAATGTATGCGATGCGTACGTAACTGTTTTGTGCGACGATTGCATCCAGGAGAACACTTCAGCGCATGCGTGCGTGCGTGAGCAATGATTTATTATGCCGACGTCAATGCTAATGAAATATAATATCGATATGTTGACCCAGAATCACACAATATAATTATGAATAATTTTTTTGATAAATTTCTACTCACTTTTCCTTTTGATAAAATGTATTCCAAACTTACATCTGTGCGACATCTAGTTATTTACCATTGTACTCATTATTGAGACTCAATAGTGAACCACAGAAACGCAATTAACACAATAAAATATATTCTAAATGACTTCGAGTTGTATAGAATTCATAATCGTGATGACTTCCATTCGATCACTACATCAATAATTAATCATTTGTAATCATTTGAGAGGTTGCAGATTGTCAACTTTGTATAAAACAAGGTATAAGAATATTATTTAGGCGTTTAATTTGGATAGCATGTCGATATCAGCAAATATCGATATTTAATATAAAATAAGTAGGTAACACAAACAAGTCTCTGTCTCTGAAATGGAAATCGAATTCTCGAATAGCGTGCAGGGAGGCAATCAAAGGATGCGGGTGCACTTGTTAACGGTCGGGCGGCATGCAAATCGAGCACTAAATTTAGTTTCGTGACGGCGGGCGGCGCGGCGGCGACGAATCGTTGCACTTTGAACGTGGTGGATTAATTAAGCGAACGGTGTTTGTTTTTGGACCTGAAACTTCTTGAAATAGGTCAGTGAAAGTCAATTAATTCAAGTTTAAAATGTGAGCAATATAAATCATTGAAATCCACGCTTACTCCTATGTTTCACCCCTAATGCGGCAATCTAATCAATGAGATTACAGGAGCAACTTGCCTTTCAGTACATGGCACGACGCAACTTTATTGCAATAAGGTAAGTAGTCATACTCACGCTATATCCGTTACAGACAACAGAAAAAAGTTACATCCTTGATGATGTGCTCGAAATATGTCGATTGATTGAACTAAAGCCAGAAGTTCCTTGCTTTTAGATTGCAGCGTATCGATTGGAAATGTGTTGAAAGTGCTCGACGAAATGATGCGTGGAAAAAGAACTCATTGGCAGGCGTGTCAATCGACGCGCGAGCAATTTGCGTTCGCCGCTTGTTAATTATTTAAATCACCATCAAAGCGAAACGCCCATCTGTGAGCTAACGCGCGCGCGCGCGTTGCCGACGCAATTGCGTTCGAAATCGTTATCGGCGCGCTGCGTTTAAACTAATACTGTTTCGAAAACATTTCAATCGAGACAACGACAACCGACAACCGACAACGTCGAAGGCGAAGGCGACGCTTAAAAATGTTCGCTGCTGCAGTGTCGATGTTGAGACAACCGTTTGAAGAAGACGTTCCTTGATGGTTGTTGTTATTGATGATAATGATGATGATGTTGATGCGGCTGCTGCCTGCAACCGGCACTTTGCGGCGCTCGGAATAAATCTAAATCATTAACAACAAACAAAGTGGGTTCTGCGTTCAATGCTAAGAATCGCTTTGCATTTGCGTATGTAGGCACAGTCAACATGGAATACTTGAGAGTTATCAATCTGTATGCTGCAACGTTTAAAGCGTCGCAAGTTCCACGTGCGAATCCAACGTTGTGAATAATCGTATGCTGAACTTTACATATGCGTCTAAAATACGTATAAATTACGTCCGCGACGAAGAGGAAGGGAGGGCGTCTTATTAAAACAGACGTGATGAAATCTAATTTATGCAAATCGAATTATTTACACCTTAATCACCAGGCAAATTGTACTGTATATAAGCGTCGCAATCTGCTGTCGGCATTTACCTGGAGCTAATAAATAATATTAATGTCTTGTGTTTACATTCGGCTAACAATAATGCGTTTCTTTGTCTTGTAGTCGTCACGCGGAAAATTGCACGCGTACAAGGAGGTATATTGCCTATAATTATACATCGTTTGCGTAATTCACGATTTTTTGCAATGCATTTTGCATTTTTTATCTTGTACGCGAAGATAGGTGGATTTTCGTAATTTACGACACGCTATTTTCTCCATATGTTATAATTAATAATAAATTTCATGTGGTCGTTGTTTTTGCTCAGTGTTCTCTTATTAATACTTTCTTTTCTTTTTGGCGAGCGTCAGAGTGTGCGTTCGTTTTATGATGGTAAAAATCGGGGCGCCTGTTGTGACCAATATTTACGATCTAGCCGTACGCATCAATTAAGCGTTTTTTACAACGCGTGAACTTTATTTGGAAATCGAGTTCGGCGCCGCGAGCGGGGGATGCGGCGGGTGGCGAGAAAACCACAGCAATGCGACGCAAAGATTTATTATAAATTCACATTGTTTTTAGCTTGTTTTCCATCCGCTTGTACATAGTAGGTAAATCTCCGATTTCGTCTCGCGTATAATATTTTATATCGTATTCTTTATTTGTTATTTTATTCAATTAGGTATGTTCTGCGTTCTATGCGCGCGCGCTCTATGTGGTGTTCGCCAACAATGATAATAAATTAACATTAACAAAGCAATATTTTCTCGGCGGCGGGCGACCACGGCCACGGCCCGTTCGGCGTGGTAGTTTGAAATATGGAAATGCGATGGGAGAAAAATCACGGCTAAACGTTGTGTTGCGGCAGAGCGTTTCGCCGAAGCAACAAGTAAAGCACGACGCAACGACGAGGACGACGACGACGACACATGCTTAGGTTGCGAGGAATGTGAACAAAGTAGGTATGAACATGTACCTCTGCACACCATACACGCATGTCACTGCAATGCGTGTATTGTCATTTGGTTGACGTCGTTTTCATCGGCGGCGTGAGAGTCGTGTCGCGTGAGCTTCATAACTTGAAGAAATGCCTATGATTGATGTTTATTTGTTCCAAACATATTGTTCCACACATGATCATCGCGCTGTGTATGAAATAAATCTATCTGTTTGATGAGTGCATGAAAAGGGTGTTTGTTTCTTTTTGGTTGGATATCAAATTTATTTACGTAACGAGCATGTAGATGATCTTGTTAGCCAGCATTTTATTGCAGCCGTTGTAATTTCCATGTAATTGTGGCGATTCTCACAAGACATGCTGCATCGAAGACATTATGCGTGTGTCCTCTATTTTCTCCTCGAATTTCATCGCCCTGAAGAGATCACCAAGGCGCGATGCGATCGTGGACACGCGCGCGCGTGTGCACGTGGGCGCGTCGCGTCGATAGCCGTCGAAAGCATTTGAATCGTTTAGACGTGTATCAAGATTGCGTTTTATATGCCGTTCCAATTTCGGGTTTATCTCCTATATACGAGAATATACGCAGCAACACAGCGCATTTTTAACATCTTCATTGGTTCGTGTTTGCGCGCCATATAGGCAATAAAAGCGATTATCGATAATTATTTTTGCACAAGCGCAGTGAGTGGTTTTTGGTTTTCGATGTGGTTTATGAGCGGCGACCCGATGCTTTTTCGTATTCGATGGGTTTGAAATGATGGCCGCTGGCGATGCGACCCCCCACAGTCTACCCCCGACTCTTGGCGAGCCATCCAATTATATGTGAATTGAGTGGTCAGCGCGTGAAGCGTTTATCGATCGATGGACCACATCACATGCATGAACAACGAGCTCGTCTTTCCAAAACTGCTATTAGAGAGGTAAAATAAATCTAGTTTCTTGAATCTCATATATTGTGAAATTTTATTCGAGATATTTGAATAGTTTTTCGGAAAATCAGAAAGATTATTTACGACTGCAGACCCACTACCGTGTTGACTGACTCCAAGTTCAGCTTTCCGCCTTGAATGCTTATGAATTTAATTATATTCGGAGGGGTATAATTTACGAACAGCCCCTATATATTTAAAGGCAAGCGACGGCGACGGGCGCACACAGACGCACACTGTGGTCTGGCCGCGTGTATTAAGTGTTTTTTCTAATTATTTCAAGTTTAAAGCCCATTTGAATGCCCCCCATCAACGGTTCGATCCGAATTCGAAATTGGTTAATTTCGAAACGTTTAGCCTGTCAAACGGCGTAAAATATTAGGCGGCGTTGTAGTTAAATTGAAACGGCGAGCAACGGCCATAAAACCGTAACGTAAACTTTCAACTGCAACGTCACGGGTGGGATGCTTATCCAGGCACACTAGTGGTTGAATAAATTGAGATCTCAGATTGCGCTTATCAGTTGCCGGCAATAGGCTCGTCAACATCAATTTCCAGTGGGTTTGAGCATCGATTACCAGGAGAATAAAACATTGGACACAACAATCAAGTCGCGTTATTTATATGGATATAGGTTAGTGTGAGATTATCCCAATCGATAGCCGCTTTTATTGGGAATCGTACGGTAACTGTGACTTCCAACTAATCACTTTTGTTGAATGAATTGTTTAAATGTAATGCTTCATCCAGTACACATTTAGAGCGTTAGCGCTCCTATACGTCTAATGCACAATTATTAATCAAACCTGTTAATTAAACCGTTCCGAAAACGAGGCGGGACTGGAGGAATGTTCTTTTATCATTATCCAAATATGGAAATCGCTAGTTGGTATGATGGAAACGCTATAATGATACAGTGATACATTTGATGTGGTCGTGGTGACGAGCTGATGAAAACCGTGGAGGGATACAAGACATTTCTGGCGGCGGCGCGCATCAACAACAAGCGCGCCCGTGCATCATCAATCATTGTATCGAGGGTTCTGCTTAAATAAGCATCCTACCAATTGATGCAAGCGCAATGGCACCGACTGGACATCTACAAATTTTCTTATCTTTGATACAAATGCTCAGAAAAAAATTACCTTACACGTTTCAACTTGGACGCTATTTTGCATTAGGTTTTTTCGGGGTAATTTATGTCACATTCCCTTGTTTGATTAATCGAATTCGGGTGCTATCGTAAATTACACGGTGTTCCACCCTCTTCGCATTGTTTCCCGCATTACAAACTTTTGATAGTCGCGATGTTCTTGTTCTTGTTTTCTTTGCATTGACAATGACTAATTAGCAGTTTAGCGCGCTCGAATGTTGACACTTACATGTGCTTTTATTTTTAGTCACTTTCAATCCCATAGGTAGGCAATGAGCGATTATGTTTTGTACGAACATCGAGAATGCATGGCAGTGTTCTATTCAGTTCTAGTCGGTCATAAATTCTCGGTGTAGAACCACCCTTTGGTTTACGCTCGCGCACATCGGGTGTTGGCGAGTCGAAAGTCATCAACTGATAATCTATGGAACAGGAGGTGCTATAAGAGACGCGGAGCTTCGTGCACGGAATCTAAAAACGTGCACCAGGCGGAAACGCCGCGCCGCCGGAATGCGGCAATCCGTGTGCATATGGGGGTATTTATTACTGTTATTTACAACTTACCAACTAGATTAGTGGCGCACGAGGCGGGTACCGATCGATTATTTTTCCTCCGCAGCTCGCATTTCGATCATTGTTTCTATTTCTATTTTTATCCTGGTGCTTTAGTCCAGTGACGATGTTTGCACCAAAATTAATCACAGACGCTACTTAAAATTATTAAATTTAGTAAGAATCTAGAATAGTTTCTTAGTATTTAGTTTAAATTTTCTTTTCGAAGAGTTCAATATGTCTTATAAAATAAATACAGCTCTGTTGAAATGAAAAGGTGCGAGTATGTGACTAACAAGACGCTAAAAGCCTCCAGTGCGGTGATTACGATGCTGAGGTGCCATGCAATTACGGGCCGCGCGATGAAGGGTTAGCGGCGGCGTGTGGGGCTCGCGCTCGATGACACGCTTATTACAGTAATCAAACGCCATTAGTCATGTGCGCGACTCTCGCTTTTCGGACGCGATTGGGGTGGTCCACCGTACAAAAATTCCTCTTAAAAAAATCATAATATGTAGAGCGGCAAAAGTTAATACACATTTTTCTCAAAAACGCATATGTTGCTCGAATATCGGATAACGTCGCACTAATTAGTATCGAAATGGAGTAGTAATTTAATTGAAACTACGCGCACCGGCTGCAGTTAATTAAAGGTGTCGTTTTTTCCGCTTAAATAGCCGCAACGCGTTTGGTCGTTCGCATTCCATCGATTTCGTATAGTTATTGCATCAAAATTCAATCCAATGCCGGCGGCAGTGACGCAGAACTCATAAATTCGATATACGATAATGAATCTGGCATAAAAGAATGTCAACGCGTTTGCGCGTGTTATTCAAATTGGAATTGATACTTTTCGTAATTATGTCAATGCTGAAATGATTCGTTTGCTTGGAACAATACACTAATATGAGTAATTGCTCCGCACGCATACTTCTACATACCTGCACTTTATGATTACGACAACGCTTTATTTGCGTTTTATGCTAACAAACCGGCCCGCAACGGCCGAAAGCAAATGTCGAAATTATGCCGCCGCCCGACTAATTGGACGTTTTCCCTTGATCCCTCGCGCTGCATGCGTGGCGGTGGCTTTTCCCACGGCCGGCGCGAAGGATAGCGCGACGCCCACGCGCTTGCCGCCGCTTATCACTCCGCATCGGCCGTCGGCAGCCAGACGGACGAGCCTGCCTTGCTGCCGGTTTCTTGGTTGATGCGCGTCGTTCGCGCATGCAATACGTCTTCTATGTGCGCGTTACCACTTTTTGCATCGGCTGGATATAAGTTGTTCGCGCTTTGTTTGGGCTGCATGCGTGCATGCTGCGAATGGAATGCCGGTGACATTGCTTCTTGTCATATGGTCTTCATTAGCATAAATGATAGGTATTTCACATTAGTTTAACATTGGAAAAATGACTGATAAGATGCAAAGTGAAATTTAATTTTGTGTTAATAATAATAATTTAGAATAGTATAAGTTTGTATTACTCCATTTTAACTTTAATCCTGCGCACCATTCCACGAAATTTCTTATCATAGATCAACAAACATGCATTGTTGCAGTATGATATCATTACAACTCGCTCGCTTGTAATCAAACTGAAATTTGGTAGCGTCATCTAAGTAGATAAGTGAAAATTCAAAAATATTATGAATACTCTTAATTTTTTTTTAATTTGCAGTTGTCTAATACATTGCATTATTCACTTTAATACGTATGATGGATTATGATAATATTGAAATTTGTCATCGTTCCTAAAAACAACCTTTTGCGATAACATGCGCTCGTAAATAATTCAGGAAGTGATTTTATTTGTTTGTCCACTCATCAAATTCACAATTTAGGGGTTATTGATCTAATGCTCCAGTTTGCAGTGAGTCTTTCCTGCTCGCCCGACCAGGAAACGCATCCTACATTCAGGTAGGTGATTTATACCATTGTGCTACTATCGAAAAGGGATGTTTGCGATGCGCCTATGTACGAGCGCGGAATCCGCAATGAATGCACAATGCACAAAAAGACAACTGTCGCGCGCGCGTTCGCGCTCGCGGCGATAAACACATCATTCATCAAGCCGGTGTGCGCCAGCGATTCCGGAAGAGTTCAACGCTCCATTTGTAAACATGTTCATCCCTCTTCGTCACCGCATTCGACTTCTGCATACGCCAAACGCAGCTGGTAATAGCTACGAACGAAGATTGTGTTCTCAAATATAGCCGATTCATTGTTATGCTCATAACGCCAATGTATGGTACTCGTACAATAGAAAGCGGAAATGCTTGGGATGCGAAAGAATGTTAATTGATTCGGCGCGGCGTGTCCATCAAGTTATGATTTTCCATGCGCGGAGAGCAAGGATTTTTTAATAACGTATGACCGAAAAATTAATGAAGCCGGCGTATTAGAAATATGATCGCGGCGAAGTCGATCGATGTATACATACATAAATTTATGCATTACTGAAAATTAATGTTCTAATTATGATAATGTTACGATTTTAATATATTGATGTCTTAATAAGCTGCGTGCCTCATTGTTATGCAGGTATTATGCTAATTCATGATCGCGCCGTGCCGGAACAAGTGGAGCGATGTGTTGCTGCAATTAATTATTAATTACTTTATTGATAGATCGTGCGATTGGTTGTTGCTGATTGGTCTATCAAAGTGTTAATCTACTTCGATGATGCTGCCGAGATAAATCTATCGGATATCGTTACATCTTTTGATTTTATTTATATTAATTTCATGTCTATTAAAATCAATTTATAGACTCTTGCACTTTTCTGCTTTTTTGTCAAGAAGACATCTAATGTAGTTTGCGTTCCTTTTGCGTTCTATTAGAAGTTGTTGATAAGTGAATAAATCTGTAACACCCCGTTTTGCTTTTGAATTTTTGTCCAAATTAGCAGCATTTTCAACAAATTGCTCCATAACTTCAATTATTATTATTTATACAAACGCCATCGAAAATTTTTTTTGCTCTTCGAAATTATTACTACTATTTTATGTATCAATATTTTTGTTTCTTTCTTGCTCATTGTCAGATAATTCCATGCGCTCATCATTCGAAAGACTAGCTCCTGTTTCTTGAACTATTTCTTTGACGTTTTCCACATTTTCCTCATCTCAACTGGGTTGAGATGAGGAGATGACAGAACAACGATATTAATTAAGAAAACGTTGCAAGGCCAAACATAAGTCAAATCAATCGCGATCAAGCGAAAACTAATCCATTCTCACTTTGGATGAAAGCAGAGGACAAAGGTTGATCTCCACTTCCTAAAGCAAAAGGCATAAAAGGCGGAAACCATCAAATCAACAAGTTAGTTCCGAGTCAGTTCCGAAACAGTTCCGAGTTGCAATCGAAGTCTCAACCGCGATCTAGAGTTCGAGGGGGTTAATAATCGGTTATCACCATATTTGGATTTGGTGCGCGGGCCAAGTTAGTGTACTGATTCGTTCGTGTCTTATGTGATGAATAAAAACACTTAAAACCAAGAGTACAATTAATACGGTGATCCAAGTCAGTTCAACAGCCACCCTGCGGTAATCCCTCCAAGATACAGCTAGCGAGAAAGACATCTGAACTGCGACACCGACCATCTTCAATCAGCAAGCCGAACAGAAGAAAGAGAATGCTTGTCATCATGTCGGTCCTGTTGATCACCCAAGGAAAGTAAGAATTAGCTAGTCAAACGCGTTTCGAAGACACCTGGCGAAAGCCCAAAAGCCTAAAAAATATCAGTAATAGAAAAGAATCCCTGTCGAGAGGTGCGAACAGCGATCGTACAGCCACACTACTCCTTTCAAAAATCTCTTTTTATTTATCTCATTTTAAGAAAGGTTTATATTGGCTATGAATTTGCTGCGAACAATTTCGGGGAATCCCCGAGTTGGAGTAAAAGTCGCGTTAAGCGGGGTCTAACTGTACTCGCAGGCTCGCATCCCCTCCATGGCACAAAGCCGACATAACCTCAATTAAGCAGCTGATTTTGTAACGTAAAAACACGAATACCATAGTTTGATTTTAATCTTAAACTGTTTATTAAACATTACAAGTGCATTTAAAGTGTCTAATATGAAAATGAAGTAGCTTTTTAAAATTATAAAACAATACAATTAACATAATACTTTAAACTGTAAGCGATATGGAGGAGATTGCAAGGTGTCCGCAATGTGGTAAAGATTCCTCAAATTTTAAACATCGGCTCGTGCAAGATGCTTGCGGTCATAAAAAATGCCGACAATGCTTCGTCGACGATGAAGACAATTGTGATCAGTGCAATAATGTAGTGGAGAAGACTCAGACGCCGTGCCACACAACCGTCATCCGACGAGTCGAGACGTCCTCGGCGACTGACGATTATTCCCCGCCCAATAATCTAACATTCGCCGAACTGACCCCGATAACTCCCATGATACCAGCGGAATCAAATTCCAAGGAGCATTCTCATATTAAATTTGATGAGGCCAGCAATGAATACCAATGCACTCTATGCAATCGAGTGTTTTCCGCCAGGTCTCAACTCAGATACCATTTCTATTGTGGCAGCGATCGAAAACCGTATCACTGCGACATATGCAAGCGCGGTTTTGTGTCGAAATCGCATTACATGGCGCACGTGGATGGTCATGCGAAAGTGAAACGCTTCAAATGCACGATCGCAAATTGCGGAAAGATGTTCTATGAGGAGAGCAAGTTGAAGCGCCATAAATTGGTGCACGACTCGGTGCGTCGTTTTCAATGCGACGTGTGCAACAAGACGTTCCAGATCCGAGAGAGTTTGCGAACGCACGCGATGATTCACAAGAAGGAGAAGCGATACAAATGCCAGGATTGTGGCGTCAGTTTCAGTCATTCATCCAATCTGAAGAAGCATTACAAGGTGCACTCAAGTAAGCTGCGAATAGATTTGCCGATTGATGCGAGTTTACAATCATTTCGTTTCAGGCGAAAGGTGCCATCAGTGTTTGCAGTGCGAGCGACGCTTTAAATCGAAATGGACGTTAACAATGCATGAGCGCTCGCATGAAAAGACGCGAGCGCATACCTGCGCTGAATGCCAGAAGACATTCGTGCACCTGAAGGATCTGCAGCGGCATGCATTGACGCATGATGGACGCCCGCAATACCGATGTGGCGTGTGCGACACGCTCTTCAAGCGCATGGACAACCTGAAGCGTCATGCGCGTAATACGCATCCGGAGCAGGAGGCACGCGCGATTAAATGCCAGGATGTGCCAAACGCGGTGAATGTGATTAAAGCTCCGCAGCCGGTTGCCCCGCAAGAATCACCCGTGGAGCACACGGCGCCGATGTCGCCGCCTGCGCCAATTCGCCACGTCGGCTTGCCGTTGAAGGTGCACCATAAGGATATGGAGTTTCGCATTAATTACAAAGCGTACGTGAAAGGCATAGGTTTAAAACATTGCTTAGTATTTCATTTTGCAGGAATTACAATCCTCTACCGCAGATGCTCAAGATACTTGGACATTTTAACACTAAGAGCAGCGCAGCTATTGGGGATGCTGATTGTGATACTGCGCGAGGAGAATCTGATAGTTTTCAAAATAATACTACTTCTGTGATTGTAAATTCATGCTCGACTGGCAATCATGAATGAAAGGTGGATTGTGGGATTATTTCTATACATACATACTTTGATACTTTGATAAATATATATTTTTTCGTTAATTTCGAGTAAAACACATTAGTGTCGGTTAATTATTGATCTGTTTTTATCGACACACGAATTTAATAAAATGAAATTAATTATAATGATTGATGATAATGACAGTTTCTAATTAATATCGATATCGATTTTATCAATAAGGAATTCTTGGTTATATCCTGCAATTTATGTTTATGTGACTCTTCAATTTAGACGTGAATACCATACAGTAACAATGTTTTCACCGATTTTTAAGTTTGCAGAATATTTTGGAATATGTGCAAATTACGATTACGTGCGACCGAAACGACAACAACAGTTGTTATCAGCTTTTGTATCGAGTCTGGTCATAGTTTTTGATACATACTTCATGTTTTCAATCACGCAATATTTCTACGCAAGGAATTATTATATTACCGCCGGTTTTCATATAGCTATGGGCATATGTTATCAATGGTTCATATTAAACACAGTTCTGCAATTGAATTTCTTGAAGTATAATGATTGCAAACGTATGCTTGCCAATTTTACTTTCTTGAATACGTTACTCACGAAGGACGCAATCGCTAAACGACGATCAATAAAAAGCAAGTATATACGAATACTCACTTTCTATATCGTATATTTTGGACTACTAATTTTGGAGACAACAAGTCAAGATCTAAATTTTGTGTTGATTGGAATTGAATTATTATATGCCTACTACGGTGTGGTATTCACTGTCATATGGCTCATTCTCGAAGAAATAATCGAAAATATAAAATGCGTGAACTTCACAATCGAATTTGAGTTGATTTCACTCAAAGGTTTATCACACGAAGATAATTACCGCTCAATTAGCAGAATGATATTATTGACTGCGAAGAACGTGAGAATTTACAATGCATTATTTGGAAACTCCATCTTTGCGTTTATTATACATGGAATTGTACAAATGTTGTGTCTGCTGAATATTTGTGTAATCGTCGAAACAAATTTGTTATTTATAAATATAACATCTTTGATCACCAATAATTTTCAAGCGGTTAGATTATTGTATAACTGTTTTATTTACACTTACTGACGTTGTTTTTCAGTTTTTGGCAGTTTATCTTATTTTTTTGTGCCATTGTGCAATGGATGAGGGAAAACGAACTTCGGCGCTTTTATTCTCCGCCAGCGAGATGGGATTCAATGTCGAACAAAGAAATCGAATGGCTGACATTGCCAGGCAAGCAGAATTATTAAGTCCTTGCTTCAGTGCAAATGGTTTATTCAAAATCGATTTCCAGTTACTGTTCACAATGTTGCAATTGTTTACCACTTATTTCATACTCATGTTTCAAATTAAAGGTTTATAAAGTTACGTGACGACATTATACAGTATATTTACCTGTGCTTGCCCTCCTTTGCAATTAAATATATCACAATGTGATAATTTCGTTCAAATACAGGAGAACTAGACAAAAATGAATAAAGTAAAACAAAATTTCGAAACTGTATTGCAGCGACATCGGTGGCAGAAACTCTTGCTTAGTAAGGAATGCAACAGCACAGCATGACGCCGCGGCGACAGGCGAAAAGGTTTACCATGGAACAATGGCAGCCACTTAAGCGTGGGAAAAAGGGGAGACTGTGATTTCACACCTGTTGTTAATGCTCCCAATCAGGCAATGCTCATGTTA
The DNA here is from genome assembly GCA_030264135.1 of Myllaena sp. GC000078. Classification (NCBI taxonomy): domain Eukaryota; kingdom Metazoa; phylum Arthropoda; class Insecta; order Coleoptera; family Staphylinidae; genus Myllaena; species Myllaena sp. GC000078. The sequence goes on along the minus strand of JARJDR010018716.1, from coordinate 177 downwards.
GTTAAACGATGGACGATTTAAACTGGAGCACAGCTGCACGTGCGCCTTCAACCATTTAGCCCAGAGGCGGGCAACCTTTTGACGATTGCGGGCCGGATTGAGCATGTTCAGGATCATGCGCGGGCCGGACCAATGTAAGATTACATTAGCTTAAGTTTGCTAGACTCGCTGTCGCGG
>JARJDR010018706.1:0-61957 GCA_030264135.1 Myllaena sp. GC000078 | reverse complement strand
TGCTAACGTCATTTTCACACAACAATGATTTGAAAATTTTCATTTGTTTAACGAAATAAGAATATTTAATATATAAGGTAGGTAAATAAAAATAAGTTTTTATCTATGTACATGTTTATTTATTTTGATAGGCATGTCCTGTTTATATTACAATAGCATACAATTTAGGTATTTATTCAAGTTAAAAGTATTCTCAACCTTTATTTTTGAGTCTTCAAGTTACTTAATTTAATGAAAAATTTTTATTTTACGTACGATAAACACTTGGTATAGATAATTTTATACATATACGGCATAAATGGACCTTGCGAATTAAGGACGACATCTTTTTTATGCAACAACCGGACCGAATTGGTGGCGCTGCTGTCGCAGGTGGTACACGCGTGCACGCGCACCGCGCGCTCAGCCAGTTCGTCGATTGTCATCCTCATCAGCGCACGCGCTGCTCTCAATCATATTCAAATACTTCAAAAATTCTCAAATTAAGTGCAATTTGATTCAATTCCGAATATTTTGTCGAGGATTACTATCAAAGCGGGTTCGTACGTAAGTAAAGTCTACGTGTTTGGGGTTCGTATAAATTTATTGTTAATTTACTCAATTTGGTTTTATGTTTGTTCAAGTTGCAATCACTTTTAATCGCCTATTGAGAGTAGAGTTAACGTGTTTTCATCAATGATTTCGCAAAATTTGCATCCAATGACATTTCACAAATGTTACTACACTTCTCAAACACGACGTATCGTACGTGCTTTGTGAATTGATCATAATTGATGTCCCATATATGACATTGCACTTATTGGGATTATTATTTTAATTATTTTCATCAAACTTTCTCTTTAGTAGTAACGATTTGAATTTATTTATCGATATTTTTATCAATTGATTGATGGTATTACAAATGTTATGTTTAAGTAACATTTCAAGGTTTCTTGGAAATTTCGGGTGTACTTTCGATTCGTTTAATTACGATCAAAACCAATATCACACCATTTAATTAAATATTAATTCGACTGCCGACATATGCGCTGTACATGCGGTTGAGCGACTCGTTTGATTTTAAACCATGCCAAGGTGACACCGAAAAAAAATCGGAGGCATTTACTTAACTTGACTTGCCGCAATTTGAAGAGAAGCCATCAGCGAGCAACCCGCCAGTTCTTCGTCAAATACGAAATTTAACCAAAAAATCCAATGGTTAATATCATTTAAGCTTTTAAAGTTTTGAGTCATTAAGCCGACTGCTATACCCATGCCCAGTAATGAATGTTTGTCGTTTGCCAAATTGGTATAATAGTTTGCGGTACTAACGAGTCGCGCCAACATTGGTAAACGTCACGCTTGCTGTTAACAATATATATGTCGCGAGAGTAAAAGTGGAAGTGTCCGCAAACGTAAGCGAAAGTATTTTTACGATTCCGAATCCCTAATACACACTTATTTCAATGTCCGCATCTGCATAAAATTAGCATCATTACGAAATAATTAACTTTCTTTCATTATCGGGCCGGACGACGACTGTTGAACGCGCAGCAAACTAGTTTAGTTTGAAATTTGATACGATTAGCACGCATGGGGCGCCTATTAGTAGGTGACTTACTAGAAATTACTTAACGCAATTTATTAGAAATTCACCTAGTTTGAGCATTGATTGAATGATTAAAAATTATACAACGTATGTTACATATACACGCGTATGCAAATTAATTAATAAATCAGAAATCAATCAACTTGTCAAGCGGCGGTATTGCTTCCTATTTCTTTTCGCAAACGAGGAGGAAAAAAAGCAAGGAAGTTTTTATGTCTTAATGTAAGTAATGTAAGTAATAATACGATTGATGGGTAAATATTTATTGTCACTTGACTTGACCATCAACACCGCGACGACACACTCGATCCATTCAATAGCTGTCATTGTATCGCACGAAGAATAAGGAATGCGCATGCGAAAGTGACGATGCGTGCATTCTAATTAAGTGCCATTCGAAACGCACCAATGTGCATCGCCATCCATCAACATTTCGTAATGTATTTGCATGCAAATTCAATTTTAATATTTCGTGCAAATTTCCAATCAGAAACAAAGCACAACGCAGTTGTGGCTTTGTTGTGTTGAATTAACACACATTACTTGAACGGCACAGGTACTTAGATTGTAGGTCATTTGTGCGTGGTATAAATTAACTGCACTTTTGCGCTAAGAGTGTGGCTAATAACCCGTAATGATTTCAAGTAATCGTGCATTTGAAGTCGAACGGGTTTGTGCGTTCTCAAGGCTTTTCTTGCAATCGCGAATATGTTTATTGATTATACGCGCATATTAATAAATGGCCAGTGTTATCATGGACAAAGAAAATTTGAATTCTATTCATACAAATGATGCAACGCGAAATTTATGCGCGCAAATATCAAAAAAAACGTGTCAGAATGGTAACTCTATTGAATTTAATTGCGTAATCAGTTTTATGAACCCCTATCTTTGTTTGCGACGCGAAGATACTAACGTCGAATGAAGAAATTCACTTTCTTCGATCTAACTGACGGGAGTAGTGCCGTCCACTCTACTCGTCCACTCACTCAACGTGGAGCTCTTCGCGCGAGGCGCCCGCCGTCGATCTCTCAGTTTTTCGAACGTGCGCAATTAAAACGGTCGCGTGCGCGTGCGTTGTCGATCGATGGATGCGCGCTGAGCGGTGCAGAGTGATATACATTCGTTTTGATTTCAAACAATTCGTGTAGGTTGCATTGTATTTCAAGAATCAAATCGAAGAACTAAACGCAATTGTCACTATGTTGAGTTGAGCTTTATATAACTTGTTTTTGTTCTGTTGTTCTGTGATTACAGGAGTGATAATCAAAGTCTAGTCAAAATGAGATACTTGAGTGTCGCGTGTGCCTTCTGCGTGTTGGTTGCTCTTGCGCAATGTGCGCCAATGCCACAAAACGATCAGGTACGTTCTTCAGTTTACTATCAGGTATTCTTCGTCTGCATGTGATAACCGCATGACCCTTTACTATACTACTTTTTTATTTATCACTCTACTTGTTCGACGCGTTAAGTCGACGAGTTTCATCACAATCATATCTCGCAATCATGTCTTCATTATTAACCATATTTTACACGCATTATTTTGATTATGATAATGCGAATGCGAGTGAAATGCAAATAAACGGCAACTGCAACGCAATAAAAAGTGCAAATGCGCGATGTGCGGCCGTTATTTTTCGCAACCGAAATTGTAACACCGCAACGGCAAAGCGTATGAAGCAACCAACCGACCGACCGAATGAAGGAATTTCGAAAAAATCGACGGTGCGTACGCACGCTCACCGTCTGTCTGTCCGACCCAATGTAAGTGGACACCGTTCATGATGATTGCATCATGTTTGCCATGCATCTTTGGCGAGATGAATCAAGATGCTTTCGGTGCGAATCTCAAATTTCTATTATGAATTCGGAGACGGACATTGTGCTGGGCATCGTCCTCATCGCCGTCGCCACTATCGCCGTCGTCTTCGTCGTCGTCGTCGTCGCCATCGAGAGAAGAAAGTAAAAGAAGTGAAAGTTCCCAAACGATAAATGCAACCAACACACAAGGCACGCGCGCTTACAACAAACACGTCATTGCGCGTGGTGCTCGCCTCCTCCTCCTCCTCCTCCTCGTCCAACCTTCTCCTCCTCCAAAACCTCCTCGAAAGCTGAATATTATCACTAACCGTCCAGTAGAAAAATGCTCTTAATTAATCATCAATTATCAAGTCTATCGCGTTTAATCAACTTTTTTTTTGCATCAGACGCATGCGGAATGCCTAGTACAGTAGTTGCGAATTCATCCAGGATCTTAAACGGTCGCTTGGACGACACAGATCTCAATCATGTACGCTCATCAAAGTCGATTCGACGATTATGACTTAAGATTTAAGGACGACTTGGAGATCATAATCGCGAGTCGCACAGTGGCAACAACAGTCCAACGCGCCGAATTGTTGGCTGTCCTTTTTGTTTTCTTTCACACTTCCTGTTTATCAATCCGTGGAGTGATTGGTATTGATTTTGATATATTTCCGACTGCGATCTAGGATAACGCCGTGGACACTCGCGCCCAGACGACGCAAATCGTCAATGGCATTAATAATAAGATCAAACTCTTTCGGCAGTATTGTCCTCAGCTCTTCCAGGTAATAAAAAAACCCCAATTTGCGTACATATTGATGAAAACAAGTTAGGCCGGTTGTAGCAAATTAAGTAAACATTTTCTCAATATTAGAATTCCTAAACTTGACCTTTCTGGTCGGCAGGACTTTAGCGAAACTTTTCCTTGTTTTCAACTATGTTTTCTATTCGCATAATGTTGTCTGATATAACAAATTCGCGTAGGTAGTAGGCAATAGTAGAGAGTCAGTCAGTCGGTCAGACGGGCATTTTTCTCGTTTCGAAAACTTTAGACTCACTTACTTCTAAGTCAAGCAACTCGGTAGTCACCGTATGACTGCGCCAACACTAGTGGAGGGGCCAGTGTGTAGATAAGTAGAAGTTGTCGCTTGGCGCGTTATGCAATCGCATTAAAATTCGAAATTTTACGCGCCTGCGCACGCTAGGCGACTTAAGCCACCTATCACACCAACTATTAGCCGATCGTTTACTTTTCGAGTGTATTTTTTCGTTTCGCATCCAAATGCAACACTTTCTAATTATTCCGATTTTATTTTTTATTGTTCGTCATAGCGCACTGGCAAACACCCGTTTGTTATACAATATGTATTGAAATTCAGCGAATTTTTTCGAAAAATCCAGTTCCGCAATTACATACGCACGCGCGCTATGACAACATAAAATTCAAATTATGCGATTATTAATCAGTCAAATAGCAATAAGTATATATAATTGGCTCGCAGACTCGTTTAGCTGCATTTATCGGGATTGCATCACGCACCACGCCAATTAGCCTCGTTATTGATATAGTTGTCTCAAGTTATCTCAATTTGCGTTGAGTAATTTATGCGTGGATGGATGAAATTAAGGCATAAACACATGCGAAATCAGGTGATCGATAACGTGATACAAAACGTGACGAGCACGGCGTTCCGCGTCATCGGGCGCGTCGTCCTGCAGAGTGGCATCCTCGGAATTGGCGGAGGCGGCGGCGGCGGCGGTGGAGGTGGAGGCGCCGGTGGCGGCAGCCGAGTGAGCGTCGTGCTGCCGACTTTCGGCCCCGACGACGACGACTACGACGATGAGGACGACGAGGAGCGCGCTGCTGAGGCGGCAGCATCTGCCGCCGAGGGCGCGGCGAGTAGCAATCTCGTCGCCACCGAGGCTAGTACCATCATCATCACCACCACCACCCCCACAAGCATGCAAACTGATGCTGTGAGCATTAAGGACGAGCGCGAAACCACCACAAAGCCGGAGGCTAAGGAAAAGGAGGAGGACGAAGATGACGATCGCATTAATGACACTGCACCGCTGTTCACCGTATGAGATGTGTCTATCTATTGCACTACCTACATCCAGTCGTAATCCGACATACAAGTCGATAGACTGAAGACGAATTTGTCGCTTGTGATCGACAAATCAACTATTCCCGCATGATTAATGTGTGTAAATAATGCGCGCTCATGTGTACGACGGCAACGTGCGTCAAACAATAGAGTTATCAAGCGCTGCACTTTGCGAATGCATTATTTCTTGCACAATCTTCTCTTCTCTTTACGGCATTTGACATCATTTGAAATCATTTATCGTTTCACATGCAAATATTCATCGTCTTTTCTTTCATCTAACATTTCGCTGCATGTCATGACCGTGCAAATTATTTAATTAATTGCCTTCTGGCCCACCATTTGCAGTCTCCGGCGAGTGAAACAAGATCGAAACGTGAAGCGGGCGAGCGCACGATAAGAGCAGCCGAAGACGCAGCTACGAAAGCGGTGGCCGCCGATCAGGACGCCTCAGCGTCGGGTAACGCGCTGAATCCGAGCGACGATCTCGCCAACGTCGAGTCGGACGATGCGGACCGCGACAAGCGCTTCCTGCCGTTCGGCGGCAGCTTTGGCGCGCACGCATCGGGCGGTGGTAGCGGCGGATCGGCGGGCGGCTCCGGCAACTTCCTCTTCGACATCATTCGGGTAAGGAAATAACCGCCACATCCTTCCCAAATAAATATCCTTGCATTTCGTCCCCTTTTATTTACCAAAAATTGGTTTGCAATTAAGCTCTCTCTCCCTCTATCAATTGGATTGTAAAGAAATATTAGATTTGATTTAAGAAGTATACTTTGCCCAGACACTTTGCAAAGGCGATTCGTTTCGGTTTAATTTCGATTTGTTTTGTAAACAAAAATACTTTAGCGTATTACATACTATTTACTACTAGCGTAATTGCAATAAATCACGTTAATTGTGTATTTCTATTCGTCAAACTATGCTGTTTTAATGCCGCATGGAATGAATATAAGTGTGTACGTGCGCTGCAAACAATCAGCGGCAATCGAAAAATTGTTTAATTGCATAATTGACTACCGCACGAGCTAGACAACAATTAAATACATTGGAATTAATTGCCATAAATTGTCGAGGTTCTTCCTTCTTATGTAAAAAAAATCAGGCAACGAAAAGAAAACTAGAAAATGCTGGTAATGCAAAACTGGAACGAGAATCGATGCGAAACGTATTTTAATGACGTGGTATTTTAATTAGCTTGAAAATTCTTCTTAAATTTTTTAATTTTCTGCTTTTTATAGGCATTTGTTATAAGTTACTTGTTGACTTATAGTGTCAAGGATTACGAGAAGATTTCACTTTTAATAATTAATCACAATTAGCGCGCGCGTTATTTGATCTCAATTCATAAATTTGCATTCTAATCTAATCATTCATTCCAGCTGACATTTCGATTTGAATTGCTATTATTTGAATACAATTGCAACATGCATCGAAATATACATAAAAAATGACATTCGATTCTTGAACAAGACAAGCCGAGTGGTGCTAAACGCAGAGTGGTCGTTAATTTCGCAAAATTACCTCTCTTCTCGCCAGCGACAATAACTAGAGTTAATCATAGTAACGTCCACGTTAAGTAATTCCTCGCCACGGCTGAATTCGGTACACTTTGTGAGTAATAACCGATTGCATTCGAATGTCGCAGTAAAATGAGCAAAAAAGCAAAAAGTAAAGTGAACGGCATTCACTCACAATTCCAATTACAGTCTCTCCAGTTTATTATTAATGAAGTAATAGTTAGGCGTCGGTTGCAATTGTGTTAAATCCGGTTGAAATTTATTACCAACACCACACAACAATGCGCGGCGAGAAAAAGTATCAAGTTTTACATAAAAATGCATGCATTTTGTACACTTTACTAATTCTTTCGCGGTAGATTGATTGCGATCGATATACACGAGGTGTTGGCGTAATTCGCATTGCGGTGACGCTGTCCACATAATAATCGTGCCATAATCAATGCATAAAATTATGAATTATGATCGGCGGCCGGGCGCGAGCAGTTGACCGGTGCCTATTGCATTCGCGTTTCGTGTTTGCGCAACACCGCGACGCAAAGGTTGTAAAGATCTGTAAAAGCTGCCATATTTGGGAGATATCAAAACGAAATCATCTCTTAGCCATGCACTTATTGTTAGATCTTAGATATTTGGATAGTGTGCGTTTCCAGTGACATAACAGAACAGAACACGCGCACGCGAAATGAGTGTAGGAAGTGTAGTTTTTGCCGGCAAAATTGCGGACTTGACTCAATCATTTATTTCGCGTTGACGCACGACAGAGCGAACGCCGCGAAGGAGTTATGCATGCGCGATGTAAAGTGAACGGGTATTGGATTACGAAAGCAACGATCGCAATCTGGATCACACTCGGCAATATATTTTAATTTAAAATAATTCCGTTAATTATTTGGGTAAATGCCAAATGGCGCATGGCGAAAAGGTTTCGGTTTATGTATTGACTTATTCAATTAGTGAAGATGTTAATGATGATGATGAAGATGATGACGAATACTGCTGTGTGTGGCTGGTAATATATTGAGATTAGAGTACCGCCGACGGAGCAGCGAGGGCGGCCGGCACCGTCTACCGCATGATCGCCGGCACCGAAAATCTCGGACTCGGACTCACAGCGACCGCCTCCTCGTCCAGATCGTATTTGCCTCAGGTATTATTACAACAATCAAAGAAAGCACAAAATTTGACTATACCCATTCCTCTCTCCATTTGCCCATCCAAGAGATCATTCATTGCTTTATTATTCTTTTTCCTGTTTCTAATTCTTAACTCAATGGTTAATTTGATGTATTAATATATTGGGTGAGGAATAACACGACTGAACGAGAAATGCGATCCAGAAAAAAATAAGAAAGTATCCTAGAAATGCGCATTTCTTGTTCGCGATGTAAAAATTGTACAAAAAACATTGATTCGTTATGGTGATGGTTTTGGTTCTGTGGGTTCTCCTCTGAACGAGATCGTAATAATTTCATTAGTTAATTACTAATAGGTTGGTTGGTAATTTTGATTTGTGACACATTTTTTGATGATTTTGTTCGATTGTTATTGTTTTCAATTTGATGTTTTTGATACGAGTTAGTTTATTCGCGCATTGGATTTCACTTTCATTTCGCATTGTTCCTTTTTTCGATTCGATGATGTCCGCTGCTTTTTTTATTATTAATTGCGAAAGGAGAAAACGACGCGAATCATTTACACCTGCATTTTTATGGAGAATTTATAGAAAATCGATTAGGCACACTGAGAGTGAACATTAAATGTCTGTTTCTGATCTTATAATTCTTAACCTTTTCTCATATTTGGCGCTAAACATTTTCCATTATCCTATATTCTTAACCCAGTGTTATTAATCAATCATTTTGTTATTCAAACATCATCTCCTTTGTCCCATTTTCCTTTGACCGACCTGATCGACAGACACAGACAGACAGACAGACAGCCAGACAAACTAAATTTGACCAAAATTTCGTGAGACAAAATTCTTTTTAGGAAGAGGAGGTGGCAAGCTGTAAAAATGTACAAAACCGTATAGTATTGCTTATTGTATTATAAAAAATTTGATATTCAGGTAAGTGGAATTAAATTGAAACAAATACTTACTTGAAATACATTATGCGATTTTCGATTACTTTACTACTCGATTCCACGAACTAATCCGCGACGAAATTGCATCAATCATTGTTAATATGCTCGCGTTTTTTCCCCGCGAGCGCGCGCGCGCGTCATCGTCATCATCATCGAAAACGAAAGTCTCTCTCGCAAGCGCACGCGCGTGCGCCGGTGCATTATGCGTGCGCGCGTGCGCGGTGTGCGTGCATCGCACATCTTTGCGCGGCTCGCGCTGCTCAAGCGCAAGGAAAATTGGATTGAAGTGAAAGCATTTATGCGTGTCGCTCCTTTCACAAAAACACGAGCGCTTCTCGTGTATTGTAACTGGATGATCAACGAACGATTACTTCATCTGCTCGTTTATTGCCCACTTTTATGATTTGACGATTTTCGTTTAACCGGCAAATGCAGGAAACGCAACATATTGTTACATGCCACATATGAATGCGCGATGGATACGTTCACTTTGGAATTTTACGAGCGTAATTGCCCGCTACCACTCGTTCGAAAGACTTGCGCGAAATTTAAACGTTATGTAACGCGCCCAGACATACGGCAAGCTGCCTCGATACCCGAAACACACAATCAAGGACAATTTCATGCCATCACGCTCGTCTCCATCTGTGATTGAATGTATTCATCACGAATTGCATCGTGAATAATTCGTTTGAATTCAGTTGTATTTAATTAATGTATTATTTGCGATGTGGATGATTGGGTAAGGAAAGAGGGAGGTTGTGCAAGGTTTTCACCTGTAATATACATAATCAATTGCATATTTGTATATAATTAGACTTAGATTTGCGATTAATTGATTGTTCAATGCTTGGGTGGCGTGAGACAATGTTAGCTATAATGAGTGCGGTGTTTTGTCCTCACAGCTGGTAGCGGGATCGGGCGCGACCGAGGAGTCGGACGAGAAGGACAACGGACCCGCCGGCCCCGGCGGCGTGGTGGAGATCGACGTTGCGAAGGGCACCGGCGCCGAGGGCATTCCCGGCCCCATCACGCGGCTGTTTGTGCTCGCCAACCGCGGCATTGCCAATCTTATTCAAGACATCATCTTGGTAACTATCTAACTAAACTAAAACATTTAATTCAATTCAATGTGAGTTCGATGTATGATAGTGGCCACACTGAATAAGAATTTAGAAAGGATTTGCTTGAATGGGCGTGCCCCACGTACATACTCTTATTTCATTCATTTTTATCGAGAACAAAACTAGTTCACTCGAACAAATCCGTGCACACACAGCCAATGCATATATGCCGATTTTATGACCACTTTAATCAATGCAAATATAAGCGTGGTTACATTTACAATTTATTTATGTACTTTCAGCGCATAGCCTCCACGAGCGAAAGGATAGTCAACTTCAAGGCGAGATTGATCACCTCCCTCATCTAAGAAGTGTTCCCGCTGCTTGCGAGAAATAGAATCGACTACCACACTAAGAACAACACTTTCCGTAATTTAAATGTAAATTATAACAACGCATGGTGATGCAGTCCATCACTATGAAAGGATACTCGCACAAATAAGATGAGAGGAGGCTGAGGAGGTATATAAGCGGAGAAGGACAACTATCGTTCGAATCGTCGATACTCCAGGATATCCAGAAAGCAGATGAGGAGATTATTGTTAATACTGAACTGGCACCCACCAAATCTATCTTTCTTTCTTGTTCTTCTTCATCTTACTATTATTTTCACATCGCTATTTCCTATCTTGGTATTTTTTTTGTTAAATAATTTAAACTCGTATAAGATTTAGTGATTTGTACATATATAATACGTGTCACCATCCCTCACCGATTGCGCCATCATTTATGTGTATATTATTTTTGCAAGAAAAGGTCGAGAAAAACATCATACACATTTTCATCCAAATTTATAAATGTGTAAATTAAGTAATTTTGGGTTGCGGTGATTTAAGCATTTGTGCTAATGTCTCTTTTTTTAATTTCTCTTAGAGATATTTTTAATGTATATCGATGATATTGCATTGTATAAATAGCTCCAAACGACTCCTTATTATCTATTGTAAATACTCGATACAAACATTTTTACGAAGCTGAGACAAACATTACGAAAATACAACGCGGTGTGTAGATAAATGAATATTTATAGAATTATTTTAGTACTTTGTAAATAAACACACGAAAAATCTACGCCAATCTGGTATTATTTTTAATGTAGATACATCCTTTTTGCGTGGTTGTTGTTGGTGTGCGGGTGGGGAGGATGCGCATGCGTTCACACACTTTTGGATCTCGTCCTGGAAACTGGAACTTTCGGGTGAGTATTTGTCTTTAATCTATTCGCGGCGCCTAGCCTGCTGCCTCCACCAACTACCAATTTATGTAAAAAGTGTAATATTGTACATAAAACAATACAATTGTGTAAAAATGTGGCTTGGGCATAGTTTCTTCTTTATATTAATCTTCAATTTAGCGACGAAAATGGTACACTGTAAATTTAAGGATACCAAAGTGGATGTTGATAAAGAAATCTCCGAAATACGCAGCATGTAAGTACCTAACTTCCCTTATTTTCACATGAATTTCGAAAATATTGGAAATACTAGCGTCTTAGCCCGAGCGGCGCCATGGAGTCTGCGATATTATCGATTTCGTCTCGCGTAGCGCGCAACAAGCAAAACTATTCCGCCCCTCTTTCCTCTTCCGTTTTCTTCTCGCAATTGATGATCAAATCACCCATTTCCATGCAACGACAAATTAGCGTTCAGGAATGGGCGTCGTCTCTCAGCAAAGAGCTCACCAGTCTATCGGAATTTACACGCAAGGAGCGTGTGGCAAAAAGTTTTGAATCATATACCATCTACGAGGAGAAATGGAGTGACATCGTCGAGGTGGTCGCCAAAAACATTCGCGACATGATGGACGATAAAATTAAAGCGGTGAAAGCTATCAAGGAACACGCCGAACTGCTGTCGCTGCATCGCAAAGAGGATATCTTGACGTCTTCCAGCTATGACTATTACGATGCAAACAATTTGACGGTCATTAATGATACGGATCGCACAAAAGATATGGAATTTGTAAGTATTTGAATCCATTGTTACTTAATTTGTTGTTACAATATTTAATTGGCTGTTAAATTGCATTAGTCGGAAAAGATCTGGAAATGTGCGATACCAGTCAATGTGAACAACAACGCAACGGCAAATCTCTGCTTTGAGAACAGCTATCAGAGCTATCAACAGATCAACGTGCCAAATAATACCGACCTTGCCGAATATCAACAGTCGAATGTGAAGCAAATAGAACTGGGACGCTGCAATAAAATTGCGTTTCTCAATCGGACCAAAGACTATTATCAGACCATGAAAATGTATTATCATCCGCATTTTGATACAGAAGTGAATTTAAATTACAGTATTGTTCGAGTTACGCCCAGTGTACACAATAGAGGTATTGCTTTATATATAAATGGATATGCAATTAGTATTTACAATTGCAATTTTTAGAACAAAACGTTCTGAATGAGATTCGTTGGTCGGAAGCGCTCGATTTAACTTTCAAGTGCAATTTTAAAAGAGATCCAACGTTGACCTATCAGTTTTTTGGCAGTCCCAAAGGATTTATGCGCTACTATCCGGGTTTGTGTCCGGGTTTCTGTCTCACCTAACGTTTATATTTGAATTTTTAGCAACAAATTGGTCAACGGAGCCCTATGACAATACATTTGACTTTCGCACACGTCCTTGGTATCTGGAAGCAATGTGCTCGTCCAAGGACATTGTCATCCTGTTGGATCGATCTGGTTCGATGCTGGGAATTCGGCGCATTGTAGCAACGCAAATAGTCAATGCCATATTGGACACACTCACTGACAACGATTACGTCAATATCTATACGTTTACCAACACGAGTGAGCCGTTGGTAGATTGCTTCAATGAGACCATGGTCCAAGCCAACGAAGAGAACCTTCGATTATTGCGCGAGCAATTATCAAAAGTTGTTGATGAATTCTACAGCGATATCTCTTTGGGCTTTGAAAAAGCGTTCCCTCTTCTAGAACAGCACAAACGTTCCCTGCCGCACCGACAAGCCTGCAATCAAGCCATTATGTTAATTACAGAGGGTTTGGACTACGAATATAATGTCACACTGTTTGATATTTACAATCGAGTAAGGAACCAAAGTGGGAAAGTTATTGACGACGACGAGAAGCGCTATTATCGTCCTATTCGGGTGTTTACCTATCTATTGGGAATTGAGCCAACGGAGGCAAAGAGAATGAATTGGATTGCCTGTGCTAATATGGGTATTAACAAGGTGTTGTTAACATGCGGATAATTTTATAATGCAATTTTAGGATATTATGCAAATATAACGGTCATTGAAGAAGTGCGTGAGAAGGTGTTTAAGTATCTGGAGGTGATGTCACGTCCGATCAACTTTAGGAAGCCCTACCCGGTGCCGTCACCATGGTCGGCGCTGAACGTCCACCTTGCCGACCGCCGGCTCTCCAATTGGCTGTGGAAGAAATACGAAGGTAACAGGCAGCGCGATAAAATCATTCAATACGAAACTGAACACATGAAGGATATGGGACAGACACTGGTTGTGAACCAAACACATTTCACCACAGAAACTAATCATGTGAGCACTCACACTTTTTCTCTAACTCCATGGCACAATATACCAAACCTCAACTCAATAAAACTGATAACAACTGATACTCCTTATACACTACTTGTCTTTAAACGTATTAAGATTGAGCCAACATTGAACAAGTATTTTTGCAGACCTACCAGCGGTATCAAGAACGTCCTGAATACCATTATATTACAACCGTCTCAATGCCTGTGTACGATCGACGGAAGAATGGGACTTCACTCCTGGGCGTTGCCGGCGTTGATGTACCCCTGGATTATGTGAAACAATTAGCAGAACCTCACAGGGTACATAGATGTCCAATCATACTATGCATCATTCCTTAAGACCAAATCTCTTTTCAGATTGGTGTAAATGGATACTCATTCACTATTACGAATAATGGCTACGTGCTGCATCACCCCGACCATCGCACGGAATTCGCCGACCACATCCTCAAACCCACCTTCAATCGCGTTGATGTGACTGAAGTCGAGATCTCAGATGAGACCCAAGAGCCGCGCAACTTTGACCCGCATATCATAGAATTGCGGAATAACATCGTGCGACAATTAAAAGGTGTCCACGAATTGCGTGTCCGCGCGCCCATCGACAATATGAAGCGTGTGATGGTTGGCCGACGGCACTATTACTACACCGAAATCGGCCCGTTCAGCTTGGTGATTGCGCTGCCCGACAAATATGGTGTGCTCGTGGCGCGCATGAATGTCACACAACGCACCATCAACGACATTAAAGAGCATCTGCGCGTGTCGCTCGACCACAAGAACAATAAAAACAACAAGTGGCGTGTGCATCCAAAATGGCTGTACACATGCAACACGACGCGGGCAGAGAAGCTGCCTGAAGAGGAGCTGCTGCACTTTCTGCATACGAACTCCACCGACTGCAAAGAGCACGACCTGGTTAACTCGCTGCTGAAAGACGTAAACGTCACCGAATGGTTCAACAACAACGACGATAGTTTCGCACAGATACGCAACCGCACCATGTACCACAATGGCGTCGTGCTGGCGTTCATGGCGACGCACACGGGTCTCACACGCTGGAAAGATCTGAAAAACGAGAAGTACGTGCGACATTTGAAGCATTTCGCCGAAACTCACAATCGCGCGACGGACGAGATCTATTATCGGCGTGCCGCTGAAATGAATCATAACGAGGAGCACCAGGATAAGTTTATTTACTCGGTACCATTTGAAGGTGAAGTAGTCGCACACTCGAAATACTTCCGGGAGTGATTGGGACGGTTTACTTTTGCAGATTATCACCCAAGCAAAACACTGATAACGGCGAGTCATGTAATTTTTCTGAAAAAAGGCAAGAAGAAACATGTTCCGGTAGCGGCTGTTGGCTATCAGATCTTCCATCGGACACTGAACGGCATTCTGCGGACGTTTACATGTCCGAATCAGCAACCGTGTAAGATCTCGTGTGTTGGTGTGAACGCTTGGACTTGTTATGTGGTCGATAACGACGGGTATATTATACTTTCGAATAACACCGAGAATGTTGGCAAATCTTTGGCGGATGTGGACATTGCCCTTATGAAGACAATGGTTAAAGACGGTGTCTTTAAGGAGGTGACTGTTTTTGACTACCAAGGCACATGTTTTCCGGATTATACGTCCACTGAGCCATTTTATGGCCCGACTACAGAAGTAATTTCTAAATATAGAACTGATAAAAGTCTTAATGCTTTCTTTTATTTTAGCAAATCAAAGATAAGCATATGACATGTCCAAAATCAAATCCCATTAAATGCAAGACCATTGAATACATGCGACTGCAACTGAAAAAGACCACACCAACACCTTGTGACATTGAGTTGAAAATGTATAATTATCAATTCAAGCGATGGTCGCATTTGCATCCGGCTCAGAATGATCGGGACTGCCCATGTCCGTACATTTCAGAACCTATACAAGGCACTAATCTGATGCTTATTGCGCTGGACGATAAATGCTGCGACAAGGCGACAGGCGCACCGACCAATCAGTATCCAAAGGAGATTGCCTACGGTCGTCTTAGTCTACCGTGTCATATTGCGGTCAACAATAACTTCACAAAGCGTCACTACACAAAATGCTATTCGAAGCATCCTGCCGAATTTCGGCTCAATTCCAATACGAGCTATTGTGGCAATGAAGAGTTTGAAATTTTAGAATCTTAAATGCTTAATATGTGGATTTACGTGTTGTTGACGCATTAATATAATAATAAATAATGACATGCTTCAAATGACGTGTTTTTTACAGTAATCTCTTTGATTGATTTGATTTAGAATCTGTATCCAAATCAGTGACTTTGTACTATGACCACGGTGGCACTCGAATGCGATGAATAATGGAAGCGTATCACTATGAGGACTCATCTGATGGAATTTGCGATATCCATTCGGTAATCTTAATCGTAATTTCAGACAAACACACCTGTGTGATTTGTTTCCAACTATGCGTTTACGTCATCAAACTAATGGCGTAAAACTCAAACTCAAACATGATTTGCACAATAGCATTTTTTAAATCAATGACCACTTTCTCTCTAGCTCTGTTTCTCCTAATCTTATCAAACAATTTACGCACGAAATCAATCAAATCGCAACTAAAAATGGATCTATCTTGCGCAATAATTACTTATCACCCTCTGCACGTCCTCGTGGCGCGAAAAAAACGGCAGCGACGATAGTAATAATGCAAACGCGCGCTATTATCAGCCTCAATCGGCCGGCGGTTATCGTGATGGCAAACTCGTTTCGATGAGCGCACAGTGATTGCTGCCCCAAACCCCAAGTGAATCCGGGATTAAGCGTTCGATTTGCCTAATTACGATTACCCAGTGAAGTGAAATCAGTACAATGAAATTAATTAGTGAAGCACTGTTTTTGCTGTTGGTGGTGGTGTTTTCTGTAAAGTCGCAAGGAACCATCAACTCCACCATGTACGAAAACATCGATTTGAATCGACTAGCTGAGGTGCACCAGCGCGCCCTGACAGATTTCTACGAGGAACTCAAAGGAGAGTCGGCATCGTGTAGACGATTTATTGAATCACTACAAAGCAAGCAGAACACTACGAGTAATTTGGCATGGCTCATTCAAAGTAAAGACTTATTTACAACTAAACTTTGTGCATGTTAATAATTGGTTTGAAATTTGTAGTGCTTGATGCACAGCCCAAATTACCTAGCGGGCTACTGGTGGGCAATCTTAACGATTATGGCAGCTACGATGAATGTGTGGATATTGACTCGGGCGGAGTGCAGGGCCAGTACTGCGCTATGGCGGTGACCTACCCCATTCCGATTTTGAACACCAACGAGTCACTGCCGTTGATGATGGCCGTCTGCATACCGGACTCGTGCAGTTTCCCAAATAAGAACACCTCTTTTGCCAACTATACCAATACTGCATGCCATACAAAGGGACCGTATCAGAAGTTTGATTGGGACGATTGGGTGGTGGCGTAAATATTCCCAGGAGTGATTTTCAAAATCAAAGATTTATTAATTTGCTTTTATTTTAGAGGTGTCTTCATTGTCATCCTACTATTGATTTTATTCTGTACTGTATACGATGCAATGCTGCATATGCTCGGAGGCATCGAACCAAGATCACCATTATTTATAGCATTCTCTCTGATCACCAACGGGCGCAAACTGTTTGCGACCAGCTCGGCGCCGGGACAAATTCAGTGTCTGAACGGAATGCGTGCGTTCAGCATGATGTGGGTGATTGCCGGCCATCGCTATGTGTCGCAGCTCGGCATTCCGCAGATCAATCTCTTCCGGGCGATCGAAGTAATTCATCTCATTAATGCTTCATGCAATTGCTTAATTTCTTTTTTTTTTTGGTTTAGTTTAAAACTAACTTAGAGTCCGCATATATTTCAAGTGGACGCGCTTGCGTCGACACGTTCTTCATGCTCTCAGCCTTCTTGCTCTCCTACGGCTATTTCAAAAGAGTTAAATCGGCGGTGGCAAAAGCAGTCGATGGCAAAAAACCTCCCAATCCATTGCCGTTTAGCGGGATTCCCATGTACGTTATTCATAGGGTGCTGCGATTGACGCCAGCTTTAGCCGCCGTTTTCTTCGTACAATTGACTCTGATACGTCGAATTGCTGACGGTCCTCTTTGGACTGTTGTTATGGAAATGTTTCGCGACAACTGTTTGAATTGGTGGTGGAGTTTCTGGCTGTATGTTCAGAATTACGTCAATTACCGTAACATGGTAAGGATTGGTCCTTTCACTTAGGTTACATACTTCACCTTGGTATTGACTTGGTTCCAGTGCATTGTGCCCACTTGGTATCTCTCAGCTGATATGCAAATGTTTCTGCTGGCGCCCTTTCTGATAATACCTTTGGGCGAGTTGCGACTTCGTGGCCGCAAGGCTGCTGCTTATATTACACTCTTTGTTACCATTGGTATCGCAATTTTGGTGCCTATGATTGTTGATTTCAATCGTGAATTCATCATAGATAAGTAATATTTCTCAATACTTTTATAATCAAATTTAGTTGATTCATTATCCTATTTTTGTATCGCAGTATTTATGAAACTCACACGCGTCTATCAGTCTACATCATTGGATTGCTCTTCGGCATGTTTGTCATCGATTGCAGCGATCGCAAACTGCCGGCGGCTATGCGCAATCCCATCGTCAACGTAGCCGCATGGGGCCTATCGCTCGGCGTGATGATGGCCATCATCCTTACCATGCATGACACGGAAATCTATCCAGAGAAGCTGAAAAACAATCTGTTCTTTACATTCACGCGACCCGCATGGACGCTGTCTCTGTGCTGGATTATATTTTCATGCCACTTTGGCATGGGTGGACCGGTGAATTGGCTCTTGTCGCTGCCAATCTTCCAGGTGATGAATCGCCTATCTTACAGCATGTATCTGCTTCACAATCCAGTTATCACGATAACCTTATCTTATGCAAGAACCTCAACGTACTTTTCCGAGTACATGACGGTAAGTTCCAAGCGTTGGAAAACATTTGCAAGTGCGTAACAATGACCGATCTATTGCAGATGTATTACTGGAGTGGCGACTTTATATTCACACTGGTGCTGTCGATTATTTGGGTGCTGTGCTTCGAATCTCCGGTGGTTTGCATTGAAAAGGTGATCTTCGGAGGCGCGGGTGGCAGCAAACGGCCAGCGGTTACAAAGAAACCTGTCGAAGAAGATGAGGCACCTAAGACTAATACTGCGTGATGACATGTATTCATAATCTCAATAATCTCGTGCTTCACCTTTTCATCTGTGCATCTTGATATAGAATTTAAAGTGTAAATAAAATTATTTAAAATACATACTATAGTCAGTTAGTGCGTCAGTTAGTTTTAAGGTTTTTTTTTAAAGATGGTGCAAAAGTTAATAATTGCAATGAATAATACACCAACCTAGTTCATGCGGAAGCCTCATCATTAAACTTTATTTTTCAGTATTTTATGTTTCGCTGAAATGTAATTATCATATTATTATTGTGCTCACGACATGTCAACTTTTGTGCCATCAAACCGTAACTTACGGGAAACGTTATTTTTTGTTTCAATTTGAAGAAAAACGCCGTTGAAAGTTATCGTTTGCTATGTGAAGTGTACGGTGCACATGCACCATCGTAACAAACGTGATAGTACTGGTTTCAACGGTTTAAAAATGGCGGTTTTGACGTCAAAGATAAGAGACGTGCGAGTCAGCCGAAAAAGTTTGAAAGCGTCAAGTCGGAAGAATTATTAAATGAAAATTTATGTCAAACACATTGAGGGTGGCTCGATAAACTGTTTCGCAATGTTTCATATTACTCGGAATGATCGAAAGGAAGGAAAAGCGGGCATATTACAGCGAAAGACATAACAAGGTCATCCTGCAAAACGACAACAATCGGTCGCATATTGCGGTGATCGTTAAGAACTACGTCGAAACAATTCAGTAGGAAGTTCTAACCCTCCACGCTGTATAGTCCAGACTTTGCTTCTTCTGATTATCACCACTTCCGATAAGTAATCCATTGCCTAGCCAATCAGTACTTCCGCTCTTACAAAAAAGTCAAAATTTGGGTCGATGACTGGATAGCTGCCAAAGATGTGGAGTTCTTCCGTCGCGAAATTAGGATGCTACCCGAAAGATGGAAAAAGGTAGTGGCTAGCGATGGGCAATATTTTGAAAATTAAATTTGTCCTTTACAATAAAGAAGCACCCTATATTGTTAAGTATTCATAATTGCAAATTTTATTACAATATAGAAATTAAACAAATGTTAAATAATATATACATAGTTATAACACATGGATCAGACGTTGCCCTTAATTTCAAACTATATCAAAGAGATTGGATGCAAATTCTATGTACAAATAATGCGAATCTCATGAGCCTTTTGCCACACAACACAAAACAAATAGTACAACACACAAATAGTAACAATCAAACACAGACTAATCGTCTAAAAGCGACCAAACAAATTTTAACACCGCGTCGAGTCAGTTGTCACCGGCAGTCCATCGCCCTTAGCATCCGGTTGCACGGTGATGGCGGCGCCGATCGAGAAATTGCTCTCGATCGATAAGTGACGATCGCTAAATCCCGAATTCGTATTCCCACGCATCGCATTATTATTATACAACGAATTGTTATTATTACTAGTGCAATAGGACATTGGCTGCTTATAGCCATCGTTGTTGATAATCGATCCAATTGTTGTTATCACACAGCGCGGTGTGTCAAAGTCGGGCAATACTTTTTTATACAAATACCGTGCGACATATCCAAGCAGCACCATTTCGAAGAGCATCAATGCATTATGAATAACTGCAACAAGTTAAAATGTTTTAATTATGGAGGAATTTATTAAATGTTGCGGGGATTACTATTTCCGTAAACTTCGGATGAAATCGGTGGTTTGCATGGTAAGATTCCCGACCACGCCATGATCTTGGTGATCAACCCTTGCAGCTTGGCGCACAAAAGCACCAATTGCAGCACCATAAATTTGGCCGGCATGCCAAAATCCTTTAGCACGTCGCGGAGTAGATTGATGGTCATCGACATGCCCCACACGCCGAAGAGGATCGAGATGATGATAATTGGTTGAAAGTACATGTAATTGATTCGATAGAGGCTCTACGGAATACATAATTCGTGTAATGCAATAGTGATATAGGGAAAGTTTGAAATGTATACTTCTCTTTCGGCCCACATCACCAGGAGAGTCATGTAGACAAGGCCTTGGACGACGGGCAGCTGCAGCACCAGGAGGCGCAAATATCGCACACGATTTCTACAGGTAATTATATTAATATTTAAAGAAAATGTTGGTTATCGGACAAAATGAATTTAAGGTATTTGTGAGTTGGACAATAATAATTACTTATTAAGATCGAATTGCGGTAGACAGCAGCAAGGCCAACAACAGCAAGGCCCAACTTTGGGATTGAGCGCGTCGGGTTTGACGCGTCGTATCAACTCCGCCTCGCCGCCGCAGTACGCGACAAAGAGACAGAAAAGTTGATACATGCCGGCCATGAAGATGCCCTGCGTGACCGCCTCGGCGAGCAGATGGGCGCGTGGAACAATCACCGCACAATACGTAGCCAATGCAACTACCTGTTTATCAGAAAACATTGTCAGCAACAAGTCGGCAATATATTTAAAAGTTTATTAGCGTTAGATAAGATTTAATCTTTCGCCCTACAGAGTATTATGGCAAAGTGATTATATCAAATTCGTGTCGACCAATAATTCAAGATAATGATAGTTTACGCGCAAGACGACAACGAAGAAGAATAAGTCATGCACGGCATTTACGAGTAAGTACTATATAAACATGACGTGCAGTTGCTTCCTTAATGCACTTGTTGCATGATTTCTATTATGCCCCATTGCGGCGTGGAAATGAAGCAATCATTGCAATTCCATTCAACTTCAAACATGAAATTAGTTAATTACGCGGATTGAATAAGAGCCTAATTATTAATATTTGTTTATGTAATGTCAATGAGGTAATTTTTTTTCCTGGTTGCAATTGGCGCAGGTGAATATTAGCTTTCATCTCGATCTGTATTACCGGATAGACGCCGATGACGAACGTCGAATGCGCTTTCACGCGTGACGACGAATGCTTCATGATGTACTTCAGCGTGTCGGCGAAGATGACGAGGACGAGCACCACGGCGATGCCGCCGATGGTCAGCAGTGTGATGCCGTAGATATTTATTGCTATCAACATTGCAAGCAAGTCAAAAACATTACTAATTGTAAGAGAGTAATACTTAAGTATTTTTAATATCGATGTCTTATTACAATCTCGATTTGAATGTAATTACAAAAAATCATTACATAGATAATTGTTTTTATTTTTGTAAATGTTGCAACTTGGCAGGATTAACACCTTTGCTTGTTGATTCTTGGCAACCTTGAAATAATAAGTTTCACTTTCTTCGTTCTCTGAATATCCAGCACATAATCGCGACACAAACATAAACAGCGTACTCAATGCAAAATAGAATAAGTAGTAGGTTATTGATCGAAGCCGTAAATAAATGAAGAAAGTGGAACAATAAAACGCACACTAATTAATTCGTATTTATGGAATAAGTAATTATATTCTATTAAAGTGTGTTTAAGATTGATTCCCTGTTGCAATCTACAAGACTATGCACTTAACACAAATAGGTAAGTATTCGATGCTTTTCAAACAATTGAATTAATTTATTGTATAAGAGACTGCGATTGATTGCAAACTAACCCTTGAAATGACTTTAATGTTTACTTTATACATATAAATATTTGAAATTCACGAGTCGTAACATTTGAATCTTGTAACATTTCAATGTTAATTATAGAATTTGGAAACGTAGTAATCGCGATCGATTCATCTTATGTGTTTGAAAACATTGTTGGCAACCGAGAAATTGTTAATATATCACGTAAACGATTCGCTAAATCGATCGTATTAATAGAAATAAATTAAATTTATGTCTAGTAATGGAAAACAACCAAATGAATCAAATTGAAAGAACTCAGTTCAAATTAAAAAATAAACCTTGCATCATGTATTAATCACTTGTAAACTAATGCATTTGCATAATTTTCCACATCTGTCATATTGGCCGAAAAACCCAATCCGGTTACACTATCTAGAATGAATCGACTTGTGCAATTTTATACACAAACGACCCAGTTGAATAAAAAAATAATCAACTTTTCGAGACGCAAATCGCCCCAATCGTACTTCATCATGATTTAAGTAATCTTATATAGCGTTGCTTTGTAGCTGAGTAGCGTATTACGCAGGCGCCATTTAGAGGCAGGGAGCATCCATGAAAGTTTCTAAAATACCTTCTTTCGGCCGAAACGATCGCCTTGACCTAGACATGAAGCGATGATTGTCGAAACATTGCGACCCGCCGTAAAACCCGCCGTAAAAGAATGCCCATTGCGCCATCGCCGCTAAATGCTGAGCGCGCATAAAATATGCGATTGAATGTAACCGACCGGCGACCGTCTCGTCCGCGCCGCATGGTTCAGAGAGAAAAGATGTTTCGAAAACGGCGATGCGCATGTTCGTAGGTCTTATTGCAACATTTCACTTCGTCTTCGGCGATTGATTCGTCGATTCATTAACGTCCTTGCCGATTCGCCAATAATGCCATCAATGAATAACATGTTTGTCAATCGCTCTTCATAATAATAAACAGTAATCACTGTATTAAATTTACTTAATTATATGATTTTTAATATTCGTTATTTGCTTGTTTGTTTTAAGAGTTGAATGACTGACAATTAAATAATGATCCAGTTCTACTTTTTAAACGAACGAAGAAACTATTGCATAATTAGCAATGTTTTGCGAATTACATAATTACTTTGTGCAAATATTAAATCTAACATGGTTATAATAAAATGTGTTCACTTCTTGAGGATGTTAACTAATACTTCAAGTAATTTAAATATAAATTAATGAAGCAAGAATTGAAACAGAAAGTGAAATTTTTTGAAGGAAAACAAGGATTTTAACATTAAATTTTAGTTGCGACAAAACTGACCCAACGATGACGATGTCGATGACGATTCGCATCGGTTGCTCTCGACGCGGTCTCGATCGACTGACCGACCGCGCACCTACTTTGTCGAGCTTAAGAAAACGACCAAACCGAAAGTGAAAGTTTTACGCCGCGCAAAGCACACACGCAGAAGAGATACACGCGGTGACTCGCTGTCTTAAGAGTTCGCGCTTGCCGCGACTAACGACCGGATAGCAATTGTGTGCATGTGCAAAAATCTCAAGGAAGCACAGCCGCACATACCGCATTCATGTGCTACAATAATACTACACATATTTATTTAATTATTAATTATATCCATACACAGAGAACATATTATTATTATTTCGTGATAGAAATTGTTTAATTATATTTTGTACGTTGAAGTAACCTCAGAAATTATTGCTTATTGTGTGATGCTTGTAATGAATCGGGAAGAAATAGAATAAGAAATATTTTCTATTCTACGGACCTGATAGATACTCGGAAATTGAGGGAATATCCTTTGGGCAGTACGTGGTTGTGGAATTTGCCTCGAATTTCATCTTCATTGCGGCGAGTCCATACTTTTTGATTTGTTCGGCGTACACTTCTCTAAATTCACTGTCAACGTTATCACCGTTTAATTCCGTCATCTTATTTTGAACTTTAAATGTTCTTTTTATTGTTTAATTTTTAAGTAATCTTCAACGGTTTTCACAATATTTATGCTGATCAAAAAGATGAATTAATTTGCAATCATTTCAAAAAATTATAAATGAATGAGTTGCGATAAGATAAGCCGCCGCCACACGCGCGCGAAAGAAGACGGTTTGCCTGCGAGCTCCGAACGCCGACCCGTGCGGCGAAGAACTGCTTCAAGTGAAAAAGTTCACTTTCATCACGACGCTGCGCTCTCCACCAATGTAGTATGAGTATAATGCCACGCTCAATAATGTTGTTAATGTTGCAAAGTCACTCCCGGAGAAGGGGTTGTAAGCAAGTGGATGGCGAAAATGTATTTTTGGCAACCACGCAATAAACTATTCACTAAAATTCAAATTTCTTATATCGATTATGAATTATGCCACACTAGGCAAATTTCCAATGGGTTTAATGTACGTGTAGATATGTACATAAATAATTTACGGATGCGAATCGAATTAGTATTAAGTATTAGCTATTGTATAATAACAATCATTGCCGCTATTTCATTCCTTTCATTACTTGGTTGTACTTACAAGCCAGTATAGGAACTGATTTGTATTGTAATTTTCTCCCGCCCATTATGAAATGTACGGCAAACGCAATTTGCGCGTAATACATTTTGTAAGTTTATTGGAGCATGTATCGAGCACTGTAGGTTGATACTTATATAAATTTTGTGGATTGCCCCAAAAGTTGATCAATTTTTTGCACTTAATAATGATGAAAGAATTTAAAAAAGCGGATTACTTACGATATTCCTTCTCCATTTCGAATTAAGTAAATAATTTATTTGTACTCAAAACGTCAATACTCATAAGATATAAAGATAATAAGTAGTGAAAGTACTTTTGCAATCACGTTGTTGACACA
The DNA here is from genome assembly GCA_030264135.1 of Myllaena sp. GC000078. Lineage (NCBI taxonomy): Eukaryota > Metazoa > Arthropoda > Insecta > Coleoptera > Staphylinidae > Myllaena > Myllaena sp. GC000078. Next base: position 36,571 of record JARJDR010018706.1, on the reverse strand, counting down.
ATCACATTGTCTTATAATAAAGAAATAACCACCAGTGTGCCACAACATGAAACTAATGATATCGCGGAAATGATGTGAATTGATTTTATCCGTCTTACAAATAAAACTTCGTCAATACATCCATGATCTTAATCTAAAAACGTTTAGGAGTGATAATCAAAAACAAGTAATTAATCGGAAATCACTGCTGACGTCCGTTTAATTATTGCGCTTACATCAATTATAATCATACATCTTGCTATCTTATCAATTTGAACAAAATCACATAATTAATGCAATTTTCGTTTCTGACTCTTCTTTAAATTGTCTTTGCATATTTTTAAACAAAAGCTTAGTTAATTGTTTTAGCCACAATTCTCATTTGATGAATTGAATGCAATAATAACCTTACGCAAGTTATAAATAAAAATGTGCACGCGCGATGTCTGCAATACAATAAGTACAATATCTCCTACTCAAGTGTAATCGATTACAAATGATGTCAATGGATGGCAAAATACAATTAGAAACATAAATAACACTATCTGATTCATTTGGGTTTTAATAAAACACTATCCAGACGGAACCGAATTGGTGGAGATAACGATTGAAATTTGCTAAAAGCAGATTATATACGTAAGTATCGTGCCTAAGTGCTTTGACATTGCGCACTCGCGCTTAGTGTACTTAATTTTTACGGACACCTCCATCGCTCCATCACGCCGCGGAAAGCCTCGCCGCGGCTAGTTAGCCTCGGGCCCAGTTCGGCACGGCACTTTTCGCGATTGTGCCAGCTCGCCTCGACGGCAAGTATAGCGACGCGTACTTTACGGCGTTGGAAAGCGCAGCTCTTTGGCTATCTAATGAGGTGTATTTGTTTTCCGGAAATTGAATAGTTTCGCCACAAATCGACATTGAAAATTTGGTGTTTTTTTGGACTTTTTGCAATTTTGCCCTTACAAAATGGCCCTTATCATCGAAACGAAGGATGGTACCGACGCGTACTTAACGGCGTTGGAAAGAGCAGCTCTTTGGCTTTAAAATGAGGTGTATTTGATTTCCGGAAGTTGAACAGTTTCGCCACAAATCGACATTGAAAATTTGGTGATTTTTTTAACTTTTTGCGATTTTGCCCTTACAAAATCTCCCTTGTCTTCGAAACGAAGGGCGGTACCAACGCGTGCTCAACAGCGTTGAAAAGCGCAGCTTTTTGGCTTTCTACTGAGGTATATTGGATTTCCGGAAGTGGAATAGTTTCGACATACATCGTCATTGAACCTTTGGTGTTTTTTTTTACTTTTTGTGATTTTGCCCTTACAAAATGTCCCATTTCCTCGAAACAAAGAGCGGTAGTGACGTGTACTTAACGGCGTTAGAAAGCGCAGCTCTTTGGCTATATAATAAGATGTATTTCATTTCCGGAGGTTGAATAGTTTCGCCACAAATCGACATTGAAAATTTGGTGTTTTTTAAACTTTTTGCAATTTTTTCCTTACAAAATGGCCCGTGTCTTTGAAACGAAGGGTGGTAGCGACGAGTATTCAACGGCATTGGAAAGCGCAGCTCTTTGGCTATCTAATGAGTTATATTTCATTTCCGGAAGTTGAATAGTTTCGCCACAAATCGATATTGAAAATGTGGTGTATTTGCCTTTTTGCCCTGACAAAATGACCCATATCCTCAAAACAAAGGGCAATAGCGACGCATACTCAACGGGGTTAGAAAGCTCAGCTCTTTGGCTCTCTAAAGGGTTGTATTTGATTTCCGGAAGTTGAATAGTTTCGCCACAAATCATAGGTATACCGTATTTTTCATTAGAAATGAGACCCATAGCGTCCTCTCTTGATATTTTCGTAAACTACTTTCACAATTGACAACTGACTGCGTGTCCTTTCTCACACTGCTTGCCTTCATCCATCCAGTTACAACTTCCAACTTGCTGCAACTGATCCCAATTAGTGTTTTTTGCTGGATGCACGTAGACAAATTGCCCGCCTGAAACTTCTTACAGTGCAATGGACGCAAAACCCGGCAAAAGCGACATCGAAGCGGTGTTCACACGTTTGCGTGCTGTGCCAGCGAATAAAGTCAGTGTGCAAAACATATTGTTCGTCATGCGCCTGCCCAATCCGTGAATCATTATAGTGCATTGCCTGATTGCCCCGTCTTGTGTTTGCAGACGTGCTTCGATTGCAATGCGAAGAATCCGACGTGGTCATCGGTGACGTACGGCGTCTTCATCTGCCTGGACTGCTCGGCGGTGCATCGGAATCTAGGCGTGCATCTCACGTTCGTGCGCTCCACGCAGCTGGACACGAATTGGACGTGGCTGCAACTGCGTCAGATGCAGCTCGGTGGCAATAACAATGCTGTATGTTTCGGTGCTGCCTCGCTCCCGCATTTGGACGCTAAACAATTTCACCTTTGCAGCAACAATTCTTTCAACAACACAACTGTGTCACTGCCGATGCCACGAAGAAGTACAACTCCAGGGCAGCACAATTGTACAGGGACAAGCTGCAGCACTTGGCACAGAATGCAATCAGGAACAATACACCTGTAAGTGTTGCATTTGGCTGTAAATATTAGGGAATGATGCTATTTTCATTCAGATTAGCAGCATGCAGATAGTTGTGCCTAAGGTTGTGTTAGGTGTTTTCTATCTTGTCATCCTAATTAATTTAACATCTTTATCTGTGTCATTTTGATTTATTATTGCTGGTTGGGGAGTTGCAGAGTGAATGGGAATAGAGCACATTTTTCATCAAAATGTGCTTGTTCAAAGTTATACTTCTAACGTTTTATTTCACGCGTTGGCTATTACGATTCGTTGTTAATTCTTATTCGTTCAGACAATTTTCCAATGCAGTTGTGAGTGATGTATGTGAAGTAATAAACTAATAATCATGTCATTTCTAACACAGCTGCACATAAACGCACACGTCGAAGACAAGCCCGAGGAGAAAGAGGTGGATTTCTTCAGCGAGCACGAACAGTTTGCATTGGACGGAAACGACGAATGTTCTAGCAAAGTACGACTAACTTCATCCATATTATTACACTTCTCAACATTACATAAACAATAATAATATGATTATTTTGCAGCCGACACCGAAAATTGATCCGGAAGCACTTACCAGTGATGCCAACCTGGAGGGACCTGCGGTGGACTTTACCGCACCGACTGGCGACGAACGCAAGAGCACCATTGGTGTGCGCAAGATTCAACCTAAAAAATCTGGGGTAAGTCCCTATACATACTTACTCTTGAACAAAAATGAGCATTGATTTTTACAGATGGGTGCGAAAAAAGGAGGTCTGGGTGCAACACGCGTGAAAACCAATTTTGCCGACATCGAGCGTGAAGCGGAGCTCGCTGAAGAGTCCAGGCTGCGCGCCCATGAAGAAACCGTCCGGCAAGCGGCCGTTAGCGAGCAGGAAAACGTGGAACGCGAGGCCGCCGTGCGACTGGCCTACAAAGACCTCAGCGCGCAGCAGACGCGACAAGAGGAGCAAATGAAGCGTACTGATCCCAAGAAAGCCGAACAAATGGAGCGACTCGGCATGGGCGTGAACAGCGGACGGTCAGGCGTCAGCCATTCCATGCTCACCGAGATGAAGACCATCGAACAGGAGAATCTAACGTCGTCGGCGAGCAAAATGCGACTGGACGATAACGGCTTCGACAGCTACAGTTTCGCCACATTCAGCATGAATCGCAATGCAAGCGCTGCCGGCGGCTTCACGAGCAGCAAGGATTACTTCGCTGATATAAAGGATTTTAGCAACGGCGCCAGTGCTAACGGCGGCGCTGCCAAGGACCAGTGGGTGATCGTCGACGATCCGCCGAGCAGCAAGAGCACGAGCAAGTACGCGTCGGACTACGCGGAGAAATCGTCGACGCAGAGGAGGGAGCGCGCGCCGAAGGTGTACAGTCCCGCCGAGACCGGCGATATGGCGCAGAAGAAGTTTGGCAACGCAAAAGGCATCTCGTCGGCGCAGTTCTTCGACGACGGCGTCAAAGATTTCGAAACGCAGGCGAATCTCAGCCGATTTCAGGGCTCGTCCAGCATATCGTCGTCGGACTTCTTCGGCACCGGCGCGGGCGGCCAGCAATCAAATCATGGGAATCAGTCGTTCCAAACGCCCGATCTGGAGGACGTGCGTGAAAGCGTCCGACAGGGAGTGACTAAAGTGGCTGGCAAAATCAGTTCGCTCGCCAACGGCGTCATGTCCTCGTTGCAGGATAAGTACGGTTACTAGTACACTGTCGACTTCCTTAGCTAATCATTATATATGCGGATGTTATACTTTCTTTAATTTTATTTTATTTTTCTTTCTTAGTGACAATTGTTGCCGGTTGATGAATTGTAAGATATTTATCACGTTTATAGACTATAAGTATATTATCAGCGGGTTGATGGCTTTTTCGTTTGCAACTTTTTGGCCAAAAACAAACATATTCATTCAGTTGAGAATCGCAAAATAAAACTTAGGCAAACGTGTGCAAATATGTTGAGAGAATTCCGAACGAGATTACTTATGAACTTGTATGAATCCGTGCCTTTAGACAGAGTGATTGCGAGCGGGTGTGTTGCATTTATTCGACGAATTAATCCCATCATCAATCAATCGACGAATTTTTGATTAAAATTGTGTATTTAGGTGTAGATTGTACAATAAAAAAATCGATTATCAATATGGCATTCCAGACTGCTCATGTGGTAATTTAAATCGATTTATTTTGTTTAATGGCCGGAACTTCAAAGTCACCATCTTGGAATTGTGCGGAGCAAACCTCAGTCGTGCTCTTGCCTTATTGTCCGCGAATGCTATACGAGTGCTTCAATTAAGAAAATGTTCACACGTATTTTTATTCTTGTGCCTCGTATGGAATTTCTTGCGTACCACATGCAATATGAAACAAAATCATTTCGTGTCACGTCGTGTAAAGTCAGCAATTTACAAGATGATAAATTACTGTGCACACCGCGGCCAGATTGAGCGCGGTTATGAAAATGAGATGTCAAATATTTATCCGCTGATTGAAACTGATTGCGCTGCGTCGGCGCCGGCATACCTTTATTGTTTCGCTATTGCTGCGGGCGCGCGCGGCGCAGCGTTCAATTCGGGATGATGGTCGGCGGTGCTTCGGACCAAATGCTGTGACGTTGCTGTGTGGCCGCCGAGCCGTGCGGCACGTGTACCATTTGCAGACTGTCGCGAATTGAGGCTACGTGCGACATCCCCTGATTCCCCCCGACGCTCAATTGTGATGACCGTGCGGTGGTCGGCGGCCTTAAGCGTTGAAGCAGGGTTCCATGAGACTCGATGACCACCAAACCTGAACGCAAACACCCGTCCCACATGTAAATGCATACGCCCACGCATCCATAGAGTTAGAGCACTTACACAACAAATAGTTGATGATGACAATTTGATGGCCAATGTAATTCACACTCTTCCAAATCTCCTTGTAACCGCTAATCTCGGCAGTGAGCGGAACGTCGATGAATGCCATGTGCAAATAGCTGATGAGCATGAGATTGACCGACGCAAAAAGTAGCTTCATGGCCAGCGTCACCACGTGGTGTTTCTTGAACGTGTGCGGGCAGTAGCGACCCGGTACGCATGGGTAGCGCCGCATGCAAACCCATTTATCGGCGATGATGTCTTGCAGATACTTCATCCCTTTGACGAATTCGTGCGAGCTGCAGAGCGCTATGACCGGGCCCACTTGTGGCGTGTCGCAGCATGTCATCAAGTACATGAATGGTATGAAGATGAGATCGGAGTGCACGAACGATGTGCGTAGGTAGTAGTACCGATTCACGTAGTCTGAAATTATGACGGTTTGCACAGCTCGTATCGCTATTGTTATCAGTCTTACATCGTCTCAGGAATAAGAACACATGTCGATCGTAACCGGGAAAGGCCGACGGGAGCGAGACGGGAAATTCGACAGCTAGCTCACTGCACAACGGAAATGTCCATGAACCACGGTTGTAGTTGTACCCGGCCGCGATCAATGTGCCGGAAGAGACGTTGAGTTGTGCATAGTGTAGCAGGCGATTGCTCAAAGACACCACCAGCATGCACAAGCTAAATAGTATACCAATAACAAATTTTGAGAAAGGCGCCATGCAGGATAACACCTACCACAAGTACTCCTCGGATACAAGCAGCGGTAAAACACATTTGGCAAGCGAGAAGTGGATGAAACCTATCAGCAAATAAAGGACCATGTTTTTCGCGCGACGTACGGTCCACATCTGGTTCTTGAATAAAATTGTAATGTACATACTATGCATTACGATTGGAATGGCCAATGGCTTACCGACTGTTGCAAGATACTCTGCTTGCGCAAGAATACGTTCTCGTACAGTTCGGGGGGAATCCATGGTCCATTTAACACAGTCGCAGGATTGAAGACATAACCGAGGTAGGGCCACGAGCAGAACCACGTGAGACGTGGGCCCCGATAGGGATTGCTCGACTTGAAAGCAATTATGCTCATGAAAGCGACGCACAACATCCAACGGTGCTCCGGATTTTCAATTTCATACACTGGATTTCGCCCACTTGCCATTCTATCATGAGAAAGTTATAACAAATATAATTTATCGAAAAGCCACAAGAATCAAGCTTACAAGTAGATGTAGATGAGGACTACACATAATGAGTACATGAAAGGTGTCGAACCGGTATAAGTCAAATATCGCTCTTGGGACGTAAGGATGGTGATGAGGATTGTGGAGCCGAAGACAAATTCAGCGAGGACGCATAGTTTCACAATATCATAGGTGGCGAGAAGCACGACGCCAACCATGAAGGAAGCAATGTGGGCGATATTATTCATTATGGTAAGGTCTACACACAAAATATTACAATATCTTTGAGGGGTTATTAAATTAAGTTTTGCCGTAAGTTACCCATGAGCATATCGTAGACGAGACAGCTGAGTATTTGCGGCATATACAAAGAGATGAATTCGCTGCATGTTGTCCACAAGCATTGCGGCGTCTGCGTCGTCTGCAAGCGCTTGATCACCCCCGTTGCTTCCTCCATGATACTGAACCAGATTTATTCACATTTAAACCAAAAATGATGAAAAAAACCTACAAAACTGGCTATAAAAAGTGACACATATAATTCTGAACATCAAACACTGTCAATGCAGTGAGAAGTATCAAATTTACAATACGATTATATATGTTTAGAAAAAAAAAATCCGTTTTGCCATCGAATTATCGGAATAATGGCGGAGTGCGTTGCAGAGGAGTATTTTTACGGCCCGCGCGTATCAAAGCTGAGTTGGCTGAGTACCTGGACCGATGCAGTATTTATCATCGCGGTTTGCTACTATCTGCTGCTTCGAGTGGTCTTAGAAATGTGGGAGACCAGAGCTCTTGAAAGGGGTGAGGGACTATTCGATAGCGACGATGAACCGTACTACTTCGATTAACTTCTGCAACGCCGCGCCGGCGCCGCCTCAAAATAGATTGGTAAACGGATAAAGAAACCCAAAAATAATGTAAAATATATTTATTAAAGTATTTAATACAAAATTATTAAGTATGACGAGTCAACAGCATATTCCGCACGTGACGATGGACCAAAAACTTCTTGACCCGTTTTCCTTGCCGTCCACTTGATTAAACGTCATTGCGCTAGTTTCCTGCAAAGAAAACCAAAAATTAATTGATAAACTTTGACATTTGGTCCGTTGTACTCTAGTCATCGTCATCCTCATCCTCATCCTCATCAGCATCCTCCTCTTCCTCTTCTTCAACCTCCTCGTCCTCTTCATCTTTCGGTGGTTTTTCTACCGGTAGATGTGCAATGCGCCACTCCTCTTCCTCCGCCCCGGTGGGATCGTCCATCTCCATAATCTCCGGCCCAATTGGATACTCCTGCTGGACAGGCGGCAATGGCTTTGGTGAGAAATTATAGGCGAGGTACTTCAAGCCATCACCCAGATAAATATTCTCAAACAGTTTGCCCTGCGTTGCAAAGCAGAATGCACCTGGCCAAATGTTCGAGCGCACAATGGCGATGGCAAACTGGGGCTGTAACACCGAGGACACTCGCACCGACCATGGAGAGACCGCCTCGAGCGAAGAGTCTTCACTGAGCGGTGTTAGAAGGGGTGGGCCCGTTTCGGGTTCCACGCGTGGACGCTTCGCTTTATCTTCGTCCTCGTCCATACCCTCGCCTGCCATCTCGCCACCTTCGCCTATTTCCTCGCTTGGATATGGGTTCCACCAAGTGGTGCGGCCCTGTGGTAAAATGTACTGCGCGTGATGCACCCAAAACGCCATCGAATGGTCCAGCATATCACGCGTGGACAGACCATCAAAACGAGAACTTTCTACAAATGAGGTTTTCATCGCGCCTGTAGGGCGTCCACCACCCTCCTCTTCTTCTTCCTCTTCCTCCTCACCGCCCTCGCCCGCTTCCTCCGAGAAAGTGTAGAATCCCAGCGGGGAGATTTGCGTACCGGAAGAGATGCGCGCAATCTGCGCTCGCAGATAATTGATCTCAGTGCCGGGAAATTCCGGGTAGGTGTCGATCGGCGTATCTAAATTCCCCGTAATCGATTTGCGAATCATGCGTGCAACACGCACTTGCTTGGAGGTCAGATCCGGCAGTTGGATCCATTCATCTCCGACCTCATTGCACACATAATACACTTTCTTGTTGATACCTATACCTGGTAGTTCATCAGGTGCCTCGGGCACCTCCTCATAGAACACCTGCGGTAATGGTGGCACAGGTCTGGGCACGGGTCCATTGCGCGGCTGCTCGCCTTCAATTTCGCGGGCGATCATATCGATTTCTTCTTTCTGTGCCTTTGCCAATACCTCGGCTTCCTCACGAATGCGGTCCTCCTCCTCCTTCTTTGCCACCGCTAGGTCGTGACGCTTGATGCGCTCCTCATCTTTCAACTCTGTTTCCAATACTACGTAGTTTTTGTAATCGCCGAAAATTTTACCCCACAATCGCACGCTCGCCACCGGCTCCCTTTTGATAAACCGCATCATCGACAGCATGATGGCGAACATTTCCAATCGCGGCAGGCCGACGCCAGCCTGCTCAAAGTAGTAGAGCAATTGCAGCATATTGTTGCGCGCCATGTCGGCGATTTCAATGTCCTCCGGGTCCAATGTGGAAGGCTCATCGGGCATCGGTGGTAGGAGAAGCGGTTGCAGTTTCTTGCATAAGCGATAGCGTTCCGGATGCACGTAGATATCCTCAAGATGATCCGTAAGCGGGCGAAACCGTTTCTCCTTCACCTTACGGCTGTACTCCTCGAAGAAATCGATGACATTTTCAGGGCGTTCGGCGAGTATCTTATTTAAGACATCCGTGAGATGATCGTAAAGGTTTTCACCCGTATTGCTGCTGTTTGTCTGCAGGAACGTCTTGGCGCGCACGAATTCATTTTCAAAGTCGGGTACATCCGCCGGTTTGAGCGGCTCCGAACCCTCCGGTTCTTGCTGGTAGTCATCATATTCTTGAATCATTGAGACTCTGAACGCAGAACTCGACTTGTTGATGTGATGAAATATTTGGCGATATTTTTGATATATCAGTGTCAGTGTCGATGCGTGGAGTAGTCTACTTTGATGCTATCGAATTGATTAATTGTTTTTATTTATTTGACGCTGCGGAAATTGAGTTGTTGCGATGCAAATTTGTTGCATTGCCGATGACATGTCGTTGATTCGATTAATTGCCTTTAAAATCACATTGAAATATTTGCGATGCGATCCTGATGCGTTTTAATGTTTTGATTGCAATATTTGACTATTTATTTAATGCAATTACGTGCATCGTTTGTCATTTTGCGATTTTCGATTCATATTGGAGGGAAAAATAATTGAAAATTTAGGAATGCGCTTTACCCATTTCGTTTCGCCGATGCGGTATTTTTCTAGGTCGCTTTTGGCGCTCTTTGAATGCATGGCTTTATCGAACGCCTCGGTGGCATCGCGTCCAGCAAATTCGACGATTAGTTCCGGTCCACCTGGATGCTAAGATGGATAGAAATAATTATAGTCTATATATAGAACACAAAGGAATGGCATTATGTATTTTGTGGTAATTTATAAATTCATCTCAACGCGATTTTACGATCTATTCCGTCGGCGTCGTCGCTGCGCTCATATCGAATTCAATAACCGGAAAGATAACGCCGTTGCATATCGTATGCGCCGGTGTTTTATGGAGACGCTTGCATAAATAAAAATGCGCGTGGCTTACCTCGTCGAGGAAGGCTGTCACGTCGTAAACGACGTCCCGCACGACGATCCAGGTGTCGCCGCCGTTCTTACCGTTGTGCACACGGATCTCTTCCGGTTTATAGAACATTTTATCTGCGATTTTTCGTTGGCTTCCTTTTGTTCGCCTCGCCAGCAAAGGTAAATTTAAATTTACCTTGCACACCACAAAATGTAATGCTTATACAACTATGTATCTAATTGTAAGTTTTTATTGTCTAATTTTACCAGAATTATTAACACCTCGTACGTATAAGTATTACGTTATTGCAATAAATTTTCGCTGGAATGGTCACGCGGTTTAGAATCGTATTAAATAAACTCTATTGTATTGAATACTGATGTTGGTTGAAACGCGTTTGATGTGCAACTGGTTAGAGGATGCGTGATGATTTAAACATTTATACTTGCTCGCTTATTATGTTGATCAATGATAAACTGTATTGGTATTATCTTTACAGAGTTACATATACAGATGTATTAATGTATGAACTTGAACTTCCTTTTTTGATATGGCATTTACCACGACCACAACTATGCCATATTAATAATAATTAATGAAATTTTTCTTCATAATTTTAATGAGAAAAAGTGCACAATGAAGAGAAATTTGAGATCATGATCAGATAAGACGTAGTGGTATATACTAAATGTAATTAAAATTAATACAGTTTTGAGTTACAAGGGTCGGGCGCAACCTCTTCACCTCCTTCCGTCTTTCGCTCGCTTGTCCGTCGATGCCACGCGGTTTTTTTTATTCCCGATCATTTTTAATTCAATCGGAAGCGCGTAATTAACGAACGTGACCGAGACACACGCGGACGTGATGCGCGTCGGTCGCGTAACGCGATAACGATATAATTCAATTAGATGGTGAAATCGATTACGAACCGTCTGCGCGCCCTAATCGCAAGCTAAACTTTTTACACCGATAGTTTCGCCCTGTTGCACCGGTTAATAGAAATCAAATCATTCCTTGATTTATTGACTCAATGAGTATTGTATTAATTGTAGGTATATTATGTAACCTTCACATGGAACAGAACGACGCTTTCTGGGGAAATCTGATGGGTTTGCGTCTGTCATTCATGCGTCGTGTTATCCTCGCAACTTTTGCGGGTGTAAACATACAAAAGTTTTACCTTTCACCCGCTTCCCAACTTGCCGCTCCAGCTCTGCATGAGTAAAACAGATGACGGGAAAAGAAAAGAGAGTTTGCTTCAAATTCCTGACATTTTTCACCATTTTCTTTTTCGCATTATAATCCGCTTTCACCGTCCCACCTTTGCATTCGTCATTTGAATGCGTGTGAAATGTTTAACATGATTTTGCTACATTCTGCGCGTGGTAGTAACGTTTATTAAATTTAGGCAATTGCGAAAAAATGCGGAGCAAAACGATACGTATGATTATTATGCGCAGACACGCTTCGCTTTATTTACGTGCTTTCAATTCACACATCCACACCTTCTCATATAAAAACAACGGTAGACTTTTGTAATGCTTTTACATAGGATACATACGAGTAGGTATGTGAATTTTGAGAATACAAGACGAAAGGAAAAAAAGGAGTAAAAAATTTACATAAAAATGTACGAAATTAGAGACCCGTACACATTACATACGTTAAGTGAAATTAAACAAATTAAACAATTATAAATGGTTTTATCTTTCATATAGTCGTTTAATTGACATCAATATTTATTGTTTTATGTTTTACGTATTTATCTTTCCCTAAAATTGGCGCATTCAAATTTATGAAATCATATTATCGATGCAGGAAATGTGTTTATGTTTATGAGGTTGATGTGAGCCGCCAAGACGCAGTCGTAAAGTATGTCAACATACATGACATTGAGTGTAATATGCAACAAGTGCACGAAGGCGAATTTAATGCATTTCCGCGCGTCTAATACGATTCCTTGTTGGCACTACGCAATTTTTATCGATGCGATTTTTTCGAAGAGTGCTAATTCTCCAGAGACCAACGAACACAAGAAACAGGAAGAAAATGGCAAATATTTTACGCAGTATACGAAATCACTGTGATTTATGAGTGCGTGGGTGGATCGATCATAGAGAGTACCACCGCCCAGATACATAGAATATTTAAGACAAAAAGAAACCGAAAAAAGCTACCATTTGTTTGGCACTTCCGATAGGGACCAATCGAAATTTATATCTGTCGTTGATTTAGTAGCTAAATAAAAAGCACTTAATTTATCAATGATTCCATCCGGATGCTAATGATGTGGTAACACCAGGAAGCCGAAATGTTATTTCTGGTGTCGATTTAGTTAATTACAAAGAGAAATGCAAGCACTACAAATCGCATCGCACTTCATACTACTACGCGGAACGCAGCGCTTATTGTAACCGCCGACGTTCCGCGAAACTTGTGCAGAGATTAAGCATAACGCGCTTATTGGAATCTGGAATTTACGTGGGTGTGCTTTGGAGGGCACTCACTCTTTTCCATGTTGACATGCGTTTAACTCTACGCGCAGATATTAATAACGAGCGCATAGCATATATGAGATTGTAATTGTCAAGAAACATTAATACGCGCTTGGTGCAAATGCGGGCCGACAGCAGAGCACGCGCTGCGCGGCGAGGGCAGAAAGTTCGATGACATGTTTTGGCGATACTTTCGGAAACAATATATGCGTCTACGCTCCTGATTACACATCGTGATTGTGATTACATTAAATCGGTAAATCGCAAAAGCAATACGGCGAAGATTCGAGCTTGTTAATAACATTTCTTGTTTTGTACACTTATTTCGTTATTAGACAATATGTGCAAAATTATTAGATTTAGTTATAATTTTGTAAAAATAAAATAAATTTTTAAATTGCTGTAAATTGCTGAGTAATGTTGGTCCTGGCTTAAGAATGAGGCGCATTGTAAACCAGTGTTATCATTGGGGCGTTTTTCGAACGAGAACAAGTCGATTATTCACGTATTGATTTTATCCATACATAAATACATGTTTGGTGAATAAGTAGTGCACTCACCGAAGCGTACTATGAAAATTACAATCACACAACTCGGTAATAATTAATTAAGCGCTTCATAATTTTTAATTTTAACAACACACGCCATTTCAATGCTTCTCGTTTCCGTGTAACACCATAATTACAATATTTTAATTTATTAATGCGAACGTTGGCGATGGTGTTAATTCGATTGCTTGATATTTTAATTAATTCACAGTGTCATCATCATGAAATTAACTACACTCTTGTTTTAATGCAAATTCACATACGTTTTTGACATGCCAATTTGTATATACCGAACAGAATATAATGTTATTTTCGGAAAATTATGAAATTTTAAATTTTTAACACGAATCCTATTTTCCTGCAATTTCCAGAAATCTGATTCGTGCATTCGATGAGGGGTTTTAGTGGCGATGCCCATCCACCTACCCATATTGCTGATGGGGCTGGTCCCAGCACCCACGCACCGCGATGGGGTTGGCCGGTTGGCGACGGCGGCGTCATGATCGTCGTCGCCGGCGGGACGCGGTGGGAGAAACGCGCGCCACCGCCAGCTATATAACGTTGACGTTGTGTGCCGTTCGCGCCACACACCACCACCGCATCCACCGCCGAAGAGAGCGCACACCCCCCCGGAACCAGCATTAATATCAACCCTTCTTCGCCACGCACGAGTCGTTCGAGCGGTCGAAGTGTACTTGTGGCAAAAACAACTTAAGTTACTCTCTTCAGTCCACCACCAAACCAACCAACCAATCATTTCTTTTTGTGATACGAAGGCGCACAACAATTTAGCGGGTAAGTTGTTTTAAAATATTTTTCTCGACCCTTATTGTAGATGCGATAGAATTTCCCAAAACGATTGCTAAGTAATTGGGGGTGTCCTAGTTTTCTTGGTGAAAATGTGTGATGTCTGCTTGTTAGGATCGCGTTGTTTTGTTCGCGTGCCCGACAACAATTCCATTAAATCCATCCGGGGATCATCCGACTAGTCCGCGTGATATAGTTATAGTTATGACGGGCGGACGAAGGATATATCGAGGGAGATAAAGCGCTAAACGCGGACATCGCGCGCGAATTCGTTGCAATGAATGAAGGAATGTAACAACTATACTCGCATTCTGTGTTGCGTCTTGGCGCGTCGGTCGCGTCGGAGTGTGGTTTGATGGCACGCGAAACAAGGACTCTTACGTCGTGCGGGGCGGAGGGTTGAACCGCGATTGGAGACGTAACAAGTGGTTATTAAACTCGCCGTGCACGCACGAGCACAATACAAATACAAACATATATCAAGTGAGTTGATGAGATTTGAGGCGGTCGTCGAGTGTCGGCGTGCGAATGGAGCGCGCGAGCATCCACGGGGATGATTAGATGGAATTCAATTTGGGCGGCGTGGTGTGCCAACGAATAGTTTACACTACGAATTTATTGCAAACTGTCTCGCGAGTGAAATGATTTCGATCCTCATTTCTCCGATGAGCCCGACAGTCGGTAGGTAGTTGCGTATCGCCGAATTATTTATGACGGCGGCTATCAATGTGATTCGCGCACGACCAAGTTGTTGCTATAATTATGAAGAGAGCCAGCGAACAGATGGAAATTGTACGTAATTTAATTCCGAAAATGTAATTGCATCGTTTTCACGGAACTCATCATCTGGTTGGGTGGCGGAGGGATCACGCTCTGCACGAAGAAAACGAATTGAAACTTTGCAAGTATAAATACCGAATCGACTGCGAATTCTTAACGCCTCGCACGATAAAAAACGGATGATAAACGTGAAAGGAACGGTTAAAGTTAAAGGTTGCATCGGTGCGTGCATAAACTTTATCCTTTCTTTCATAAAATGTTTATGAACTCACTGTTCGATTATTGCGCACATAAAAATGGTTTCTGCGGAAGGGTTTCCAAATGCGATTACGTGGTTAAAATTTGCGAATAACTTGGAAAATTGATGAGATATCGCTTTTTGACGAAATCACATATCAGATTATGCAAGCGGGGAAAAAGAAAGACGAGCGGAAATTACTTTGATGTCGGGCGAAAAAGGGAAATATCCTAATCGGCTTTATCATCAAGTCCGATACTTACAAAATCGAAGTCTGACATGTTTATTATTGTTATTTTTAAGATTCGTATCGTTGAAATTTTTGAGAATCGAAAGAATCGAGTACTTTACGTGTTGGAACGATAAATTTCCCCATTGATGGTGGTGATTTAGTATTAATGTTGCGATGATGACGCCGATAAAAACTAGGTAGAAAATAAATACGAGTATAAACCATCAGAAAGCTGATTGCAGTTTATAAATTGATATAGTATAATGCATAATACATTATGCTTAATTCACTTTTAATTCCCACGTTGTTAAAATTCTGACGTGAGTGATCCTGTTGATTTTGTGGGCGATAATCGAATGCACTTAATTCAAACAAATATAAATGTAAAATGTACACTTACAATAAGGGAAAATATTTCAATGAAATAATGTGATTTGTATGAATTCTTCAACTAGACTATATTATTTTTGAAATGCACTTGCTTTTAATTTGATAAAATAAAAGAAGACAAATTACAATTTGGACAGGTTCACAGAGATATAAATTGAAAAAGCAATATTTATTAATGTTCCATTTGGGTGACTGGACAATGGGCAAACAAAGATAAATGACTCAAAAATTCACTCGTCCGCGAGACAACATGTGTTGCATTTCATTCTTTTGAATATATTTCGTATTACATACACAATTTAAATTTTGTATATGTATTCTTTCCACTGCATTTAGTTGCTATTAAAAAATGGAATCGAATGCGCAAACAAGTGAAGTTTTTGAATGCTAAATTTAATTGTTCTTATAATTAAATTCCACTATTTTAATTTTTTTATAGTGAATCATATTTTCCATCTGGAATAATCGTAGCACTGCATGCTGGTAGTATCCCTCTGCATTCCCCCCGACGGAGGTTTGCAAGACGGAGGCATGGGGATGGTTTTGCGGCATGTCGACAACTCCGACTCTCCCGCCGTTAACGCGCGTAAACCGTTTAGTTTGCGGCCGCTTTGTAAGCGGAATTTTATATACATACCTACCTTGCGTCTCAAAATCCCAGCATCCCATTGCGCGTTCCCATTGTCTTTATACGGAAGACTCTACGACTAAAGACTGCGGCACGGTTTTGTTATGAAATTTTTGAACACAGACATTAGGATTCCGCTAGAAATAATCCTGTTTATCTCCCACTTCTTTAACTTATCTGCGCTGTCCGCCCACGACAATAAAGCCCACGCATAGCGGATGGCGGATTACTCCAGAGACACTCTGTATAAATTTGTTTAGGAAATTAAGACGCTCTTGTTATGCATCCTGCATTTTTTACCACTCGGCCTCATTATCCTCATTCCTTTCATCCGCCTCTTCCAAAGAGTCACTCGCTCTAAGTGAGTACTTATTTCCGACGGCAGAAAAATTATGAATAGACGTTGTAGTCGCTTTTTTTGGCAGCGTGTTTTTTCCCTGTTTACTAATTAATTTAAGCTCGTCGCGGAGACTCGATTAATCATCCAGGTGCTGACAAATTATCGAATCGAATTGAATGCGCGCGTTGGTGACATTTTCTTAAGAGGGTTGGTAATGTGAGAACTGAGCAGAAAGTAAAAGTAATGTGGATCACTTTCAATAATATAATACAAATAATACACTTAGAAATAAATACGAAGCAATTTGAGGGCGAATGGCAAATTTTGGGCGGCGATATGATGAATGCGAATATGGAAATTCAATAGAACGCCTCGCGCGTCGCAACAAGTGTACGTTCAGGCCGCATATTTCATTTTTATGAATAAATGCATGCGCGTTAACTCGCTCGCCACTCTCGTGATTCTTTGCACACTCTTTCCCTCTCACCACCGTGCACGCCTACATTAATGTATCCAAAACGCCGACAAACATGAACAGGAAAATATGGAAATGTAGGCGAAGTGCGCGTTGGTGTAACTGGGAGGCGGGAATTTTTTTCAGAGAATAAAAAGCACTAAGGAGTTGGGTGTGAGCCTCCAAAGAGAAGGGTGCTCTTTTCATACGTGCTCTTTTGTTGGGGCATGTAATAAGTACCACTTCTATGCTCACATTTACCCTGTGCACTCGTGTTCAGTGAATGATAGAGACAAAGGACGATATGTTAAAAATGCAGATTGAGTTTTCAAGCGGTGCTCCTTCCCTATGAACATGACACGTAACTTAAATTGATTGCAGCAGCTGCATTAGCTTCATACAATTAATTACCGTAATGTATTTAGATAATATGATATTTTTACTTCAAAGCCATGTTGATACTTACGTACTAACTTATTCACAAGAAGTCACAAATGTTGCGTATTAAATTATTCAATAAAAACAGCTGTAATTGAAAGTCAATAACAGGCAACATTACACACGCATGGCTATCATCAATCAATCGATATATTGATAAAATGATTTGCATGATATTAATCTTAGGCTTGTGAGGATACCTACCGTAATTATTTTCTGCTGTAATCTATTTTAAATAACTTTTCTCGGAATTGACATTGAAAAGTTGAGAATAGTTTCTGGCATCGTTCCGGAGCTGCCCCAATCGTTATCAGCTGCAACTATCACTGGCACAGCCTTGGAGCAAATCCGCGACACGTGTTTCAATAAAAGACCACCGGTCAGTAGGGTTTCTACTTCCATGGTTCGATGCCTTTTGTCATTCGGAAGCTAGATTTATGTGCATTTCATCCCGCCCGTATACTGTTGCCGGTGGAATACGAACAAATGGTACGAATCGAACCACGGAGGATAGTAGTCGAATGATGTTATAGGATCATTTGGGATATAAAACTGCGTGTCGGCTTTATCAAAATATAAATAATATTAGTTTTCATACCATATCCTTTTTCGACATTCTTAATTCTAACTTAAAACTTTAACCAATCTCTGTACGTTGGGAAAAATTTCGAAAATATATTTATATACCTACTAACAATCATGACTTTTGAACGTAGCCATATTGCGGCAGAGAAACTTACATGCATTGCCACGTGCCATGTGTGTTAAATGTTTTCCAGTGCATAACATCAAAGCATGATAAGGTGAGGTGGGATAAGATCGAAGAGGTTCTTGCTAAGTTCAACTTTAACATTATAGATTTTTTATTATGTTTGAAATATTTGCCAAAACTTGTCATTGTCGTAAAGTGCAGTTAATTCTCCATAATTTCCACTAACAGAAATCACAATTTAAATTGAATAGAGTACCTTTATTCACAGATTAAAAAAACGTGACAGGTGATGCAAACGCCCCCTGTGAATGAGGCAAGATTGTTAGCGGTCATTTAAAACTGATTAAAAGCTATATTCTCACATTACGATACCAAATCTGAATTCTGCTGTTGTCATTTCCAAAATGCTTTTTACACAATTAAATTCTGTGATTTAATGTCAAAGTTATACCATACATGTTGCGATCTTTCCCGGCAACCTCAAAATATGAGGTATGATTGCACCATTGGATTTGTTAGAAAATATCAAGTATTCAACAGAATTTCTTTCTTGAGCACAAAGTAAAACAATTTTTCTTTATACGTGCCAAAATTTATCTCAAAAATCGAGATTATAACCAATAATATCAGCGCACGTTCTTAGTCATGTCTAACTTGAGTATGTAGTTCATAAGTAGTCGTCTTTTACAAAGCATAGAAAACGAAGAAATCTGCTTGTAAATCAAAGGCGCCTCGTTAGTTAGCTTCGTATTAAATCAGTGCTACATCCTACACCTTAGTTTTTCAAAAATGATGAACAATTGGGATAAAATTGGTCAATATCGATCTTGCCCCGTTTGTAATCATACCCCACTTCACCTTACATTCATTAGTTTAACAAGTAATTCGATCACGTTTTTCGCAAACCAACAGCATGTTGATCTGGTATTGACATATTTCAATACACCATTCGCAATGCGAAAAAAACTGTTATGCGTGTAGCAGAAGATTTTTTGCAC
This sequence comes from Myllaena sp. GC000078, assembly GCA_030264135.1. Lineage (NCBI taxonomy): Eukaryota > Metazoa > Arthropoda > Insecta > Coleoptera > Staphylinidae > Myllaena > Myllaena sp. GC000078. The sequence goes on along the minus strand of JARJDR010018706.1, from coordinate 17,287 downwards.
GCCAAAACATTTTCGTTGTAAGTTGTAAGAGTGCCCGCTGAGCGAAGGGAATAATCCCGAATATTGCGACGGTATAGATATAGTACTTACATGTGCACAAGACATAAAACTCGACAGACAGACATATCTGGCGGCAAACGGCGCGCACACCGGTTGCACATCGCCATCATCCTGCGCGCGAACGCGTCTTCCTCTCCCTTCCCCAGCATTTTCGGGATAAATGTTGCGCAAGCATTCTATCCCGCAACTCTCATCATTCGCTACGCTTTTTTGGAACCGTTTCCAAAACATTGCTGCCATCGCGCGCGTGCTGAGCCACCCGCTTGGTTTGTATCAAATTTGTTTATCTTTTACTCGTTCTCCTCGCATTTTGACATTGCGATTTCATGTGTTATTCTCGCCGTGTATGTAAATTCTGGCAAACGTACGATGAATGACTTTATTACAAAAGTTATCACAATCGTACGTTGCGTATGGATTACTTTTTGCGGTACATTGTCAGTGTAAATATGTGACAATACAATGCAATATTTGAAATGTAATAATGTTTCATGTTTTATTAGTCAAGTTGGTCAACTCATAAACACAGCAAACTGGCTGTAATAAAATGTTTATAAACTAGTTACTAGTATGAAGATTATTGCTTCTAAATTAATGTGACTTATTCAACTTAACAAATAGCCAGTAACAATGTGGTCGCATTGTAGTTTTCGAATTAAATGTCAAACTGGGATTGAATGCAATGTTAATCACGTACGTATTGATTGAGCAAATATTAAATAACACCAGTCACTCACTGATGGTACATACATGCCAAATAAAATCTGTGTGCATCATCAAGGCATGTATGTTGGACAACATTATGATGCGTAAGGCAAGCATTATCATCGCGTCGTCACGTCCAAACGCAACCCTTCTCATATCCTGCTGATCATTTGCAAATGGGCATCACATGTAATGACATTCGCCGACGACTGCATCGCGCCATACATATTCGTACAGATACAACGCGAACGCCAACGCGTATAGATGGATGCCTTAATTAATTCGACAAACGCGTCTCTCTGCATGCATTCGCATTCATTATGCCTAATCCGAAATCCGCGCATATCGGATATTCTCTGGATATTTGCCGACCACCCACATAGCTCTTAATAGTATTACCGAAATTCATACATCACATATAACATAACATACATGTGTAAAAAATAACATCTCATATCATCCAAACCATATTTTTATTGTTTGCTCTGGTTTGGTGATTCGTATGCAAATCTGCGGTCGCAATAAGGATTGCACTTTCAAATTACAGAACACTCTCTCGTAATACGTGCATCAGAGTGCAGCGCATCATCGCCCCCTCATTTCGCATTTTGCACCGTTTGTATAATTTGCTTGCGGTGACTGAGGCCGCCACCGCCGCGCCACCGCAGCGTTATGCTCATCTCGTTATCGTTTAATCTCGACGCGGAACCAACTCCTTCATGTTGTTCTTTTAATTAAATCCCGAGCGATGACATCTCGCTCGAAATGAAAAATTCTTCAGTCGCTCACAAGTCGCCGCACATTTTCTACTTAAAGAGTGCGCTGCGAATCTGACAGTAAGTCTGCGCGCGCGGGCTTTTAAGACCCCGACCGCATTTCGGACATGCGTAATTCTTGATTATTTACAACCCCCTGGATTTGATGGCGGCCGGCCGCAACAACTTTCAATGAGAATTAACCGCTACGCCCAAGGAAGATAAAGCCTGCTGGTGGCGATGTCGTAAATGTTAAATGAAATATTCCCCATGTACAATGTTGTTCATCGCGGCTGCGTAATCATGATTTGTGCGTTTGAAGCCAATTAAAAGTTGCATCAAATATGATCAACAGGTGTGTAAATTGAAAAACTTTGCGAAGGGCGCGTGAGCTACTAATCGTAACCGCGATCGTAATAATTTCAATCGGACCAAAATAAATCCTAATCTCAGCAGCGATTACATTCCCCACTTGCGGGCTACTCTACTAATGCATTCCACTGCGAAGTGGAGGGCGCGGATTTACGGTGTTTGAACACCGATCGTTTAGCGTTTATTTGCCGATTGTCGAGCGCGTGCCTCGCATTCCGTCCGAGGGATTTTTCATGCAAAACGAGAATCGGTTTGCGCCGCATGCATATAACATTTATTTGCCACTATGTACCTAAATACCTCCATTATCTTCGATTTGAGAATAATTTCCAAACATTGTAAAGTTGAAAGAACTGCATTTTGTCGTCATTTAAATATTCATTTTGTGTCGGCGCCTGGCGAAAACAATGTAGATCATTTAAATTGCTGCGCACGCAGCACGAAAAATGCACGTGTTGAAAAGAACTTTTCAATTAAAGTTTTAATCTTGAATTTTTATATGAATGAATTCATTTTTCACATTTTCGTGGAGCACGTAAATTTAATTAACTCTTTCTTCGCTTGCGCTGCCGCCGGTGTAATTGCAAAGTGAACAATCAGCGACGATCAATAACTTTCGCTTGTTATACACGTCATTTATTTAAACTGCAACAAACAAACAAACAAGCACATAAAATCTTCTCCTCTCCTCTCCTTGTGTTTTATTGCGGCTTTTATCGATTCCAATATAATTCCATGACGCATGACAACATGTCATGCCAACACGTTGATATAACTTGTATAAATATTTCGAAATTGACTCTCTCGCCCCGCAAGCAAAGCACAAGATTGATTCCAGCGGGTGGGATGGATGATTGATACGACGTGCGAGCACTTTTTAATCATATCAGTGTCGGCGTAGCGTCAAGTCCCGCAGATCGTAGTCGGGGAAGAAGTGTTTGCACGCGTGCAGTACCACTTCGATGAGCAGGTGCGCGTTGACCACGAACAGCAGAATATTGAACGGAATGATGATGCTGATGAACAAGCTGCGGTAGTTGGGCATTGTGTGGCGAATGAATTTGTCAGTGTTTGCCTGTCAACCGAATATGTTTTCAATTAATAACTACTCGATGGAATTTTAAGTAGTATCCCCGATCGATTTCAATTAACAATTCTTAATTACTTCCAGCAAACTTTGCGCACATGAAAACTATCCGCGAGATTGTGTGCGGGTGGTGTGTTGTGTGTGCGCTCACATTTGCATGTTCTTCTCCTGGTTCTCACCTTCCGCAAGTTGGTAAATTCTTTGGAAATCGAATTAAACTTTGAATAAATTGACTTCGAACTCCTTTGGCGCACCTTTGCCTGGAGCTGTGTTGCGACAATTTGTAAATAATGTACATCGAATAAAACCCCCAAAGGGATGAACTATAGTTTTATAATTAACAATGGAGGGGTATTGTGCAGAGAATTTTAAGCTCATTTGAAGCAAATAAAACCCTTTTTGCCAAGTAATTAGGAGACTATAAAAAGACATCATAAAAATGCGCGCGGGTACGTAGAAGGATTCAATCAATATTTTTAATTTTCTCCGCTTCCTTTGCGCATCGTCTTCGACCCGGTGCGGTGTATCAATGCGTAGGTGAAAGAAATCTGTCGGAGAGAGCATGGCGCGCATAATGATTCGCAAATATTGCCTTAATTATACGTCGCATACAAATTTGCGTAGACGATGACGATGACGTCGAGTAAGTTTTTAATTTAAGTTTTCTATGAACTTGAGCAACGGACATCCTCTCTATATAAACAACATGTTTTATTCGTTTTATTTGCGCTACAAATCAAAGCACTAAAGAGCAAATTTCATGTCATAATCCAGTTAGTAAGTTTTGTTTGTATGAAGTTTAAATGTTAATACGCACGCACTAAATTAATAAACATGTCGTTAAATTAATATATCCTAAATTTTTTAATTTAAATTCAATGTCAATGAATAAAGTTTAAATAAATGCATTCGAAATTAATATTATCAATTTTCAATCAATTTTGCACTACTCATATAAATCCGACACGAAATCTAATAACGAACAATGAATTTTATGGAAATTGGTGTCATCCAACTGTTGTACAACATATCACATCCAATTGCAAGAGTGTTTGACACGTATTCAATTCCAAATCGATTCATTCAATGCATCGAATGAATGAATGCATGAGAGGTGTGAAGCAAACTGATTTTTAATTAAACTTTCAACTCGTGTATTGTACCACTCATTCGTCTTTAGGTCGATGACTTTCACATTGGGAAATAAGTGTTTTAATCGTATTAGAAATGACCTGCATCAACCCCCATGGAATAACCATTACGAGCATAATGCATTACAGATTACACCGCTTTTTTTGCCCTTGACGCGAAGTCATCTCTCCCCCGCGCGCCGTTCGATTACTAACCTTTGTGCGACGCTTTTTCTTGGCGCGCCACGAGCAGAATGTTCCGGTTTTTTTTTTGTTGTGACTGCCCGCCGAATACCCACCCGCGGTGCGTCCGTTCGGCACGATGGGTGGCGCTTTTCATAATCGCGACCGCGGCGTGGCGTCCCGCTATCATCCCTGATAGCGGTGTCGTCGCACGTCGTACGCAATACGAAGTGTATGTACGGATATTTATCATAAATCACCACCGTCTCTGTTGGCATTGTGTCGATTTATATAACTCCCTCGCGCGGCGGCGGCGTATTAATTGAAATGGAAAGAAAATATCGCCGCGTAATAGGTTTTTCTCATTTCAGTTTCGGGACAATCGCCAAGTATAAATTGGAATTTGTTGTGTGCGCGTGTTCATGGGAACGCACTTGTTGCGCTATTTACGCGAAACGCGAACAAGACAGGCATGAATGCATTGCAATGCAAACGAATTGCATTTTAGCACTTGCGATCTGATCATTTATTTATATGTACCTGTCTGTTTCCGATCGACAGGTGCGAATCATTCCTATTTTCTTGTCAGCCAATCGATAAGACGGAAAACTGCATAGTATAAGCAAACAGTAATTCGCTCGACGCTGGGTAGTCACAATCTCAATCGAAAGTTGAAAGTTTACGACGCAGCCAGCAATAAAGCGCACGGTAATTCCATATTACCTTTTGCACCACCTTAACGCTCTCGGGCCGTGTATGTTTGGCTTTTCCTATTACGCCTACCATTACCTATTTGTGATTTCGGGCTTCCGATTACGATTTCACTCCCACCGAACTCGAGTTGGAATATGTGTGTGTTTCGCATTTACCCAGCCACCTGCTTCGCGTTGATTGTGGCACCTTTCAACCCGTTTCCGCTAATAAATTCCAAATTGTCAATCGCAATAACGGATTATGCGCGTGATGTTATCTCCAACTCGGCTAATTTCAGTTAACTTGCGTGCCATAAATTTCCACAAGCATGACAACTATCTAAAATGTAAATACTATATAATTTCATTCAACTAATTTATCATAGATACATGGATTAAGCGTTTATAATGTGATTTATTTGCGCAAGTAAGTCATATTTAATTTAATTTCGAGGAGTAAATAAAAGTGTGACTTGATTTATCTTCAACGTAATTGCGTTTCGAACACACACTTGATTACACTTGCTCTTCGTTTGCCATTTATTTCCGTTGACATTGACCAATTCGCCCACCTCAGGTGTTATTGTTTTCGTTTAGTTGCACTTGTTAGATTGTCTATTGCAATCATTAGTGTCTTTACCTTTACGCTACTGCAACGAAGTTAATTAATTACGACGACGTTCTCGTCAATTAGTCACTTCGATTGATGCGCGTCATGCAATTACCCATAATTGATGTCGAGTTAATTTTTTATTTAAACAATTTTAAATTTCATTTACCCTAATGGTAATCACCGCGTCTGTTTGACATAATTAAGCAATTCTCGAGAGAAATCAACCGAATCGAAACCGAACGTGTGTCTCTTGATGAATTAATAATCCACCTCCAGCTCGACTCACGAAAACTCTCGTCGCCATGCCTATAATAACAATCGATTAAGCAGTAGACCTTTTTGCATTTTTAATTACCCCTAAAAACCCATGCCTTTGGCTAATCAGCCGGCGCGCACCGCAATTTGTTTAAATTGTTCACGTGCGCGTCATTAGACCGCGCCGAATGACAGCCTGTTGTCGGTGCGCGCGGCCAACAGAGCAAAACGATTAGGGAAGTTTTCTTGCAACATTTATGAAGACATACATAATTTATGTTCGATTCGCTAATGTAATGGAGTTTCCGCGTAGCTCTTTACTCCGCCCCTTCCTCTTGCGAAAGAATGGAATCGACGTGTATGTAAATTTTATTTGAATTGCGAACTTTCATGCGCATGATGTTATTCATTATGCCGGCTGAACTAAATGGATTTACATAATAATCGTAGCGCATGTGTTTCTAATATTTTCGATTCAAGGGTTGGAATGCGAAGAAAGTTGTATATTATGATGCGATTTCATTGTAAACATGAAATTACTTAAATTATATGTTGAAATTGTATAATTTATTTTATTCGCTCATTCTCGTATGTGTATTTCAATTCCAAGCGTGGTGGTGGTTTTCATTAGATATATTTAGCTGTAGACAGCATTTCCTGTCACAGAGAAAGAATTTAATTTGCCGCTCAGCGCTCTCATGTTTCATCTCAATCTCAATCTCGTCACTTCAATATTAACAATTAGATGCTTGCCTGTCGCCCACTGCATTCTACGTTGGGGTAGTTTTTACCGTATAGTAATATAAATTATTTTTAATATCTGAAGAGTATTTGATTTTTATATTACACCTAGGCAGCTGCAATATCAGTTTTAATTTTTTTCTAGCTTGGGTAAAACGCAGGTTTTTGAGCTGTGTATAGATTTTCATCCAGCTTTCTGACCTTGGTAGCCTCAGCCGTCATCATCATTTGCATCATCCTGGAAAAACTTTCACCGACGCTGATTTTCCCGCGTGATTGATGGATGTTTTTAAAGGCGCTGCGTGAAGGCTTTCAAAGAAATAACCTTCTCGTGTTTCTGTTTGCGTTTCGGATTTCAACAAACATTGATATATTTCACTCATAATTGATATTAATGCTTTTGTATTTAATAGCATTTAATTACCATAAATACTACATTCATCTTTTTTAAGGCGATTTGAGTCTCGATAAATCTGAGAATAGCGTATGTAAATCTTGATGTGGGAAGTCCTTAGCGATTTTCTGCCTGCGTGGGTGGTTTAGCGTCATGCGGACTTTTTCTATACATTTCCACTTATATTTACTTCTGAAGAAATAGCGATGATTATAACGGGGTGAAGTGTTGTGGAAATATTTGTTAATTCTCTTAAAGCGGAAGTGTGTGTAAATGACCGAATGAAACTATAAAATGAAATATCGTGGAAGGGATGCAACACATCAAAGTGCAACCAGCAGTCGAATGCATATGAATATTTACGCCGCTCTATTCGCATATGTGGAATGCACTTCGAAATATATTCTGCTTGCATGCTCGTGCGCGCTAAGGTGTAATAAACTTACGGTCGAAATAAAATAGAAATATATTAGAATGCTGGAGCGTTTACGTTTAAAACGTGCGGGTTATGAAAAGTTCACACGCGCTGTTGACATGAACAAATTTTTGATCATTCAAATCACCAAAAATCATTACTTTTATTCACAGGAAATATGCGCTATGCAGTAACATCGAGCACGCGTACTTTGGTGGGCGTCATCGTCGTCGTTTGCTGCTGTCTGCGCGTCGGCGTTGCGCTTGCTGAAGATGTTGGCGGCGGTGGCAAACCCGAAGGCGATTCGAATGAACAGGTCAGTGACAAATGCATGCAACTAAAACTTAAACAGCAAGAAACAACTCTACCGTGTTTAACGCCATGCAAATGCAAATTTACGATGTTATTACAATTAATATTTCATTACGTGATGTGGTGCGTCAGAGAGCGCCCCCCGGTGAATAATGACATTCATTGTCCGGCAATTTCTATGCAAATCGCTCATATCGCCGCCCTTAAATCAGATTCATTCGCATGCGAGATTTGCCGGCTGAGAAGTGACAATCCTATTAAATCGTTCATTAAAATCGTTTAGCAGAAATCAAATCAAATAAATCACACGTTTAATTTCGTGGCGAAAAATTATTTTCGTATAAATTTACATTGAACAATCGGTCATTAATAATTCAAGGCAACAGATCGATTACTGTTCACCGACAAGCGCCTCCATTGTACGTTTCTATCCCAATGTATTAATAATCTACTCACCGGAACATAATTCAGCAATTAAGTTATGCTCGCGCACCTTTACAATAGCCTGGCGCGCGTAAGGGTTGACCCGAAATCCATCCGTAAATCTCTTCGCTTTTGACGTTGATCATATGCCGTCACTCACACAGGACGAGCACCGAAGACTAAAGGTTACGCCCGAAAGGAGCTTCTTGGGCGATTAATTATTAGCGGTGAAATTAATTAATGCAATGCCTCTCCCACTCATGCTGTGAATAATTAGTTGCAACCCTTTGCCGATTCTTGTGCGTGGTAAGATGATGTTGTTGTCTGTTGCGATTGCGATCGCTGCAGTTGGACATGTCGAAGCGCAGCTGGACGAAAGGCAACACGGCGATGATGCACAGTTGGGGCAAGCGCGCCTGGCAGAACCTGCAGGGCGGTTGGGGCAAGCGCGACCCTTGGGGCCCAGCCAGTAGCTATCCGCTGTACGTCAGCGACAAGCGCGCCTGGCAGAATCTACAGGTTGGCAATTAATTCCGATTCGATTTTGATTTGCTTCCGTTTTGGGAGTTTTTCTCCCCACACATCTTGTATCTCATCAATCTCGGTCAATATTTATTTTCGATTCATCTTCTTCGCATTTTGTGTGGTGTAGGGTGGCTGGGGTAAACGTTTCGCCACCGACGAGGAGTACGCTGCCAAGCTGGCGGCACTGCTCGCCGACGAGGAGCTGCAGCAGCGATTGGCCGAGTACGCAGCCGCTGTTGGCGCCGCCGACGATGTCGCCGATGGCAACAATGAGATGCTGGCCAACAACATCAACAGCAACGATGACGACAAACGCGGCTGGCGTTCGCTGAACAACGCCGGCTGGGGCAAGCGCACGCAATGGAACAGCTTCCATGGTGAGTGTCCGGTGAAGTTTTGGCAGCCCGACATTAAATCCTTAGATTATTGTTTCGGCGCTGGCGCTATTGTTATTTCTCTTTCTCCATTCGCCGCATTGATGAATGGCAAAATAGTTTCGTGTTTTGGGGGAGGGTGCACAACACTACAGTACTTAGTTATGTAGCGCCGGGGTCTCTTTTCGCTAGCAGGCAAATGAATTTCAATGGTAGAAAAGGCTTGCATGAAGGCAGTTACGAATTTTCGCATATAAATTTTGTAGATTTTGAAACCCATTAACATTCTACATTAATCAAGGATGTTTCCCAAAATAATACAGGTGTTGATTAGAAAGTCGTGGCTCGGTTATGCAAATGTTCCGGGGAGCTGGCGGCCGAAATGATGTAAAGACGACGAGATGAAACGATAAAACAAGGATTTGTTCCAATTCGCATGCATGAAACCGGGCGCAACGCTTGGTGCGCCTCGCATTTATGAATTTAGGCATTTTACGACGCGATTTACATCCCGACTCTTTACCACACAATATTTCGCATTATTTTATGCAAAAATGTTTTCCATTTCTCACATTTAAATAAATCACATCCTTTTAGTTGAATGGGATATTCGTACATTTTTAATAACAATTTCTATTTAATTAACTACAATCTCAGAACATAATCATTCATTCCGCCGCGAAGAAACAACAAACCGTCTATAACGAGATTAATCAATTCTTTAGTCCTTCCTGAGTGCTTAAAGTCTTACAACTTACAACGATATTACAATAATATTTGTACCACTGGATGAAGGTGGATGGGGCAAGCGAGATCCGGCCTGGACCAACCTGAAGGGCATCTGGGGCAAGCGCAGCGTGGAACACGCTGGAGCGGGCGGCCAGTAAACATCCGCGTGCACACCACCACCACCACCCCTCGCCTTTGTCCTCATTTTCGCACTCTTTCTCTCTCTCTAAATATATAAATATATACGCCTGAAAGACACTTCACAAACCCACCCTCCACAATCATGCTTCGGAAATATCGTCCCAGTCCTCCACCACCTCGTCGTCGTCGTCGTCGTCGTCCTCGTCGCCTCGCCCTCTCCGTCGTCGGCTGATGATGGCAGCAATTTGGCAAGCCAATAGGTAATCGATGTTCTCAATGTGACACTATTAGCACAATACCCTGCTATGCATTTGAATAGCGCTTACTTGCCGTCTATGATTGTCTATTGATATGGCATGAATTGATTCGGAATTCGGAGATTTCCCAAAAGAAATCGAAACCTAGTTTGGATGGTAGTTTCGTTGCTTTTTCTTATTAGATTCGCGCGAATGCAATCACTTCCGCTTGTTTCGTTGTGTATCCCGAGCGCATTCCGCACCGGGATTGGGAAGGAAACCAACCGCATCGTATCATCATCATCATCATCATCATGATCCATAATAACTCCACGCACACAGGCAGCGGCCGTGTTTCGTCACGATGTCATTACAGTTATGATGCACACGTGCGCGCGGAGATAATGTAATTTTTCTGCCCGACACGGATGCTGGATGCATGATGCTGCTTTGTTACATCGGGATCGTACGCATGCAGTGTGGCATATGCAATAATGTTAATTTAACACACCTCGTTGAGTACCAAACATGATTTTTGTGTGCTTACAGGTAACGTAGAATAAAATTAAAACTCCGTACAGCTGGAAGTCTACTTGAATCAACTTATATTCCATGAAAAAAACAAGTTTAAATGAATGAAAATATGTGCAATTAAATATTAACCCAGAAGGAAATAATCAAAAAAATATAGTAAATATATAATTGACGTGCAATTCTCGAATAGGTAACATATACTCTTCTCTTTCGCTCTCTTCATCAAGATTAATGATAGTCTACTAAATAGTTGAATTTTTGTCTTTGTTGGCTCCTTAGTTACAAATGTGTATGTTCCTGAACATGTATATTATTGAGACAAATGAATTAAAACGACAATTGAGACTAATGATGATTAACGATGTAATCTTTAAGCTGCATCGATGTATCTATAAACATGATATTATGTAATTACGATTGGCCATAAGATAACAGGGGATGGATAGAAGAAAATCAGTTTGGAGTATACAAAGAAGCGGAAATAAAATCATTAAGATGAATATGAAGATGATGATAAAATGTGTTAAAATTTAACGATAAAATATATAAATATTTTCTGTCTATATATTATGTAAATGTGTAAGTGAGAACAATATGATGCATACATACCTATAAGTATATATTTACTGTAATTCGCATTTTTTTCTGGAACTATATAAATAATACATCATGGCTCTGAATTGTAGTGTCCAGTTGGCAAAGCAATGCATTTGTCTGGTCTCATTCAACTCCACTTTTGCTAAATTATCTTCAATAATTATAAATTTTATCATTTCAGTAACATAAAAGTCAAAATTGCAAATTTATTCGTTTGTTTGGTATTTTCATTTAAATTTTGAAAACTTGAATGTATAGATCTCTTTAGAAATTTAATATTTATTAATTCAACATTTATCAACATTTATTAACTCATAGTCAGATTTTTAATAATTTATTATTAATTATTTCCAGGACGTATCGCGAGATGGCACGGCACATATCGATTGCAGAATAACTTTGAGTTCGGTTATGAGCTTCATGCAACGTTTTGTTTTTTTTTTTGCAGCGTTTAACCCAACTTTCTCTCGTGAGTAGTTGCCGCTTTTCGCGCGATTATCTCTTCTTCCAGATAAATTCTTGCAGTGCGCTGCGCGTTTTCTTTGTGCTTGAAGTGGTCGGACAAAAATATTGACCTTAACATGATACCTGCAAAATTGTAAGTAACACACGCATTTATTACTCCCTACCATCGGAAGCTAGTTGTTTATCTCTGGTTTATTTAGTAACTCATTGAAATAAATAAAAGTAATACGTAATCAGTGCATAACAAAAAGTGTCAGGACTTGTACTCGTTGCGTAATTCACATCTTAGAATCACTTATAACATAAAACTTAACAAACTACGAGAATCAATCATGCGCTTCACACAGGTTCTTTACATTCGGTGTGGGTAGTATCGCAATGGCGCTATGCTTCGCCTCTTCCGCTTCTTGCCGCTCATTGCCATGGGCACCAGCAACGCCATACCAGCGGGTATCATTCCGGCGCCAACCGCCGCCAACACGGCACCCGAATCCGACATCGAACTGCCCTCCGCCGCTTGGTCCACGCTGAGTTGGTTCTGAATTTGCGCCTGCTGCGCCGCGGTCAAACCCAGACCGTTCAACGACGCAACGCCGCCATTCGCCGTCGTTGTGACGGACGTTATTTTGGGTCTACCCAACTTTGCCGGTCGTTTCTTTTGCGTCTGTTGGGCTTGCTGCTGTTGCTCGCCGCGGCGATGTTTGCCCTTTTGCCGTTTTGCGTACGCACGTTGCGCGTCCTCAACGCTCTGGAACGTCGCGTCCACCTGCAGCAGCCCGCCGTGGCTGGTGGTCATGTTCACGCGGCCGTCGTTCAGCGGCGGCAGCACTGTAAGGCGAACGGATTTATGAGATGAGATCGAACCGCCATCGCCGCCTTTCGACGGCGGTTGGGGTGGTGGTGGTGGTGACGCGCGCGGGACGAGGCCGTTGGTCGCGTCGCCGAACTGGATGGAACGTTGGCGGTGCTTCGGGTATTTATAGCCCTTGGTCGTGGAGAGGAGGACCCACTCACCGTCTCCCTTGAAGGGGTGCGTGGACGGCAGGCCGTCGTGTACGCCGCGCCGTCGATTCGCGTAACCCTCCGCATCGGGGAAGTTGGCCGGGAGGCCATCGGTGATGATGTCCGATTGCGATTGGTGGCCGCCGAAGTACCCATTCTGCACTTGGTGTTGGTGCTGATTCTGATTGCAGTCGGGTTTATGGTAGCCGGCTTGAGGACGTGTTGAAGTGTGCACGTTCACCTTGTGCCCGTAGGTCATGGTTGGGCGTGTGAATGTCGGTCTCTTGTTGGTATTCGCATAGTAGTCGTCTTCAATAACTGGGTCTGGTGGAAAGTCATCAGACTCGGATCCCACGTCTTCATAGTAATTGTTTGTCGGGCGTATTATGCTTGTCGGACGATAATTGAAATCCGGTTTGGGGTAGTCGGGTTTTGGGTAATCAGACTGCAGTTGTTGGAAGCGATCGTTGTAAGGCCGCTGCTGGTGTTCGTAGAAACTCTGCCCACCGCCTCCGCTATTCTGATGATACTTGTCCTTATTTTTCGGCTTACCATGCCACTTGGAGATTTTGCTCTGTGACCAGGGCACTGCCTCCATAGACACCCATCCTCTATGCGGATCCTGCTGTTGTTGCGGACCCACTTTATCGAAATGAAGCAGATTCCAAGATTTGCTCTTTTCCGGTTTCTGCGTTGCTTCCTCCGCTGCGGTATCATGCGGATCTTTCAATATAAGTTCATCGCTGTTCGTTTCATCCTCTTCTTGGATGGCGTCCCCATTGTGGTCCACTTCCACATGCGGCTTGAGGTTTTTTATGCTTGCCGCGTAGCTGTTGAGAAACTTTTTGAGTTTCTCCGAATTGTCCGAATCATCGGCGTTATCCTCATGCGATGTGGCAAAGTGATCGTTGCGATTCGCGATCACGTCCGGTTTGGCGGTGCGATGCTCGAAGCGGTGCGCATCCCGCGCCGAATTCAGATTCCAGCCGGGATCGGCTTCGATTATGCGAATGGGCCGCGAGCCGGGCACGTCCAGGTCGTACGAACGCGTGGTGAATGCCGCCGCCGCGATCACAACGCGACCCACTACGGCGAGCGCCAGGCAGACAATCGTCGCCACACCGGACGCGTTACCGTTCATCTTCACAGCGAGACTGAGCATACCGCGAAGACGCCTAACGAATTTATGCCGCACGCGAAGATAGTCGCAGAAGGATATGTGGTACACCGCAAGAAGGGGGACACCGAAAGAGCATCGCGATTATGATGATGATGGCTTTTACTCTTTTGCGAGTACTTTTATTGTTGTCGTTCACCTAGCTGTCGAAAATAATCAAATTCTGAGCTTTCCATTTGCCTGTTATCGGATTTTTCAAAATTTACCGGCGCTATTTTGAGGCTTCTGAATTATTATAAAAACATTACCGGTGCGGATCAATTAAGCGCAAGAATATCTTCCCATACAATTATCATCATTCTGCCATTTTAATTCTTTCGCTTGTATGTTTTACTTCTTTTCTTCGTCCGTTTCGCATCCGATCGTTTTTATAATCGCGACGAATACTGCAAAGTACATGACAGCATGAAGGAAGAGAAGAAGAAAAAAAACTTTGGTGGGTTATTCGGTCGACGTCGTGTTCCGGATCGCACAAGAATAGGTATAGAAGAGCAGCAGAAGTAATCCTCGTACTTGATCTTGATCTTGATCTCGTAACGCATGAATTGTGCGCAGCGGCGTCGTTTTGTTGCACAAGTAGTTCACAGTTCAAATGCATTCTCAAGTGAATGCAAAACGCCTGCATTTGCATCTACAACGTGTTGCGAAAACTTTACAGACGCTCCACAATAATGGTGATTTCGCGAAGACTTTTCACGAAATGTCGGTGTGTCGATAACATGAATAATGATAACTTCGTTGCGCCCAAGTCACGGCTCGACGTTATTGTTGTTTGTGGTCAAGCAAAAGTAGATCACCGAGCGCTCTGGATTCGTGTGCGCCAATCATCATCATCAGCATCGGAGAGTCGTATTGACTCCCACAATCGGCGTTTATCTCGTTATCGTCGCGATGCTGTTGATTTCACGCGCATCGCGTGTGTCAATCTTTTATCGTGCGCACGCGAATCGGGGCCGAGGGACACGGCCGCCCGTTTTTCTCCTTCTTTCCGATTCGGAAAGCAAAACGAAATGATTTCGATCGCGAAAGAAATAATGCCGCCGAGGGGAGAAAAATCGCGACGAACAGTTAGGTCGCGCGCATGGAGCACGCGCGCCGCTCGCGCCGAGATTTATGAACGAGGAAATAAGTGCGCCTTGCAGGCGATTAATAACGGTTCGCGCTGCAAAACTGATAATCGTCTACCCGAGAGACAATTTATTGACTTTGTCGGTATGTGCATACCTTCAGATTTG
Organism: Myllaena sp. GC000078; assembly: GCA_030264135.1. NCBI lineage: Eukaryota > Metazoa > Arthropoda > Insecta > Coleoptera > Staphylinidae > Myllaena > Myllaena sp. GC000078. The sequence continues at coordinate 2,135 of JARJDR010018706.1, read as the reverse complement.
CGATCGCGATTAGTTTAATTACCTTATGATGGAAAATATCTGCATCCGAATTTGTAGTAATTGTCTACGTCAGTAGATGTTAGTTAATTGGAATTTGTGTTGTTTTTTTCCATAATCATATTGTTTTTGATCATAAGACCATTAAATGTGTCGCACGAAGAAGTAAGTTTCTTCTGCTTCACTTTTTAACAGGCGACTTCTCGCTGCATAAGCATTTACATAGGCAATTAGCGTTTCTTTCGGTTTTGCTTTCTTGTTTGCTTGTTTGTGCTCGTTGTCACGCAGCAGACAAAGCGGTAATCAATGTGCGGAAAAGTGATTTAATTAGGCGGCGAGGTAGTTTTGCGAAGACAGGTGTACGGTAAAAAATTAAATAATTGCGGCGACATTTAAACCTACATTTCGGCTTGTTATAAAATTTTCGTTGATCCGAAAGGCATCTATCATTGCGCAGTAGCGCACATCCGCGCGACAAAACAATAAGAACGAGATCGTCCGCTCGGACGGAACTCGGATATTACCTACCATTGTGTTTAAGTCTCGTGAGCTGGTCGGGAGCCAAGAATACTAGAATCACAACACAATTGAACAAAAGAATGCCTGTTTTGATGGCCTACTTAATCACCATCGTCGTCATTAATCCAACAGTGTTTCAAATTTTAATTTAGAAGAAAAAAAACCATTAATAACAAATTGATATATTTATATATGGAAATTATACATTGAAAATCAATATATCTGCGGTACCTGAAAAAAATAATGGCTTTGAGGTTTTGAGGAGGGTTTAGTTGTGAACCGGCATTGAAACGGAGGGTTTCGCTTCCGCTTTGCCCTTGCGCCACAGGGAGGTAATGGTCTTGGTCTGCGTGTAGAAGTTAAGACCTTGCTTGCCATAGAAGTGAAGGTCTCCCAAATAGCTGCCCCTTGAGCCAGTGAACGAGAACATGGGCAACGGCACCGGAATCGGCACATTTACACCCACTTGCCCAACGTCAATTTCGTTGACGAATTGCCGCGCGTGCGATCCATTGCTTGTGAAAATAGCTGTACCATTACCATATGGGCTGGCATTGATCATCTCAATGGCTTGTTCAAGGCTGTCTGCGGTCATTATTGAGAGCACCGGGCCGAAGATTTCCTCTTTATAGCAATCCTGATGGGGCTGCACCTCAGTTAATAGCGTCGGTCCCACAAAGTTACCATTCGGGTAACCCGGTACTTTGATGCCTCGCCCATCCAGCACACACTTAGCACCCTGCTTCACTCCAGCCTCAATCAATTGGTGAATACGTTGTTTGGCTTGTGGCGTGATCACCGGTCCCACATCCGTGCCGGGTTCGTGGCCGGCATTCACCTTCAGTTTCTGCGCACGTGCCACCAAGTCAGGGATCCAATTGCGCGCCTCACCGACCAAAATTGCCACACTCAAAGCCATGCACCGTTGGCCAGCTGCTCCGAATGCGGCGCCAGCGAGTTGCTCAATCGTAGCCTCCTTATTCGCGTCGGGCAGCACCACAGCGTGATTCTTAGCGCCCAAATTCGATTGCACCCGCTTGCCGTTTGCGCAGCCGCGCTCGTAGATGTATTTGCCGGCGCGGTCAGACCCGACAAAACTGATAGCTCTGATGTCCTTATTATCGCAAATGAAGTTCACCGTGTCGTGCGTGCCGTGAATGACGTTGACTACGCCGGGCGGCGCACCAACCTCCTGCATCAGCTCCATGAGCATCATGGTCGCGCCCGGATCACGCTCCGATGGTTTGATCACCATCGTGTTGCCGGCGATCAACGCCATGGGGAACATCCACAGTGGGATCATCGCCGGGAAGTTGAACGGACAAATACCGGCGGTGACGCCCAGTGGGAGTTTGTAGGACACGATGTCCATGTCTTTGGCGATGTTTTGAAGGGATTCTCCCTGGAGTAGGGTTCCAGCGGAACATGCATGTTCGACCACCTCTGTTGATAAAATTGTGCAATTTCAATAAACATTGCAGCAAGGAATTTTAGGTTGGGCTTACGTAGGCCACGCAAGACATCACCCTCTGCATCGGCGAGGGTTTTGCCCTGTTCGGTAGTAATGTTTGCGGCGATTTTCTTCATGTCGCGCCTGATAACAGCCTGTAGTTTGAGCA
>JARJDR010018701.1:0-18278 GCA_030264135.1 Myllaena sp. GC000078 | reverse complement strand
TACGTGGTGTCACCTGCCTTGTTAAAACGTTTCACGGCTCTAAAAGTGCTCACGGGTTTGAACCCAGTCGTTCAAACAATGTAGGCCGTCTTCATTCCTGCCTAGTGCAACTAATCAATGTAACATGTTAATTTGCATCAGACATAACGAATGCACAAGTGATGAAAAAGTAAAGAATAATACAGTTCCTGGGCCTAAATTTAACCAGGAATTCAATACAGTACTCAGAAATAAAATATATCCACAATAACAAAGACAGAATCATCCAGAAACATAATTATCAGAATTTTTCAGCCACCCGGTATTCATATTACAGTATTACAAATACTACCTTGTTATACATCATGTATTTATGTTTCCCTCATTGAAAGTTTGTATGCTACATAGTTCGTAATGGTTAACAATTAGCTATGTACACATTTACTCGTACTACCTCGGTTGCAAATAACAGGTATGTACGTTCCTGTTTATGGCACTGCTCGAGCACTCAATGAATGTTATACATGTAGTTAAAAGGCAATTACATTTAAATGATTAAAATTGCAGAATAGCAAAATTTCTTCTTTCGGAAGACACTTGATTCAATCACGTATAAAATTAAAGAATGCGCCGGAATTGGATTCAAATACCGAGAATAATCAATTTCCCAACTCAATTATTTACTTAATGTGAGTTTCCAGCCATGCGCCACGCACACTTTTCCAAATGTGTAATCGAGTACTAAAATAACATCCGCTTTCCCGCTGCGAAAAACGGTTGGTGAAGGTTTCAAATTTTAATTCAACCACCATATGACTTTCGCAATGTAATTAAATCAGAGTTGAGCAAAGTTTCGTCCGGCCGGAAAAGAAGAATTTACAATGTGCGCCAATTATGCTCTAGCTAATTAATAAAAGTACATGTTTTTATTGGAGCCATAAAACCACTCCATATCGCATTCCTGGTTTTCATATCATAGTCGTAAAAAATAAGAAATTTGTTTCTCGCGAGATGTCAAGATGGACATCATCCATGCCTCTGCCTTGCGCGCCTAGTCGTCATATAAAACTAACAAGCAATAAAAGGATACATAAAAAGCGGCGAAAGCTTTAATCCCTAATGACTCTCCGTTGAACAATGACGCCGGATGATATAAGTCATGTCGAACGCGCGCAGCTTGCAGCTGATTATATATCGGCGCGCCGTTTATTGCGTAATAAAGTCGGCGTGCAGATATTTGCAGCCGTGCGACGCAAAAGTAATTATTAAGTGCGTTAATTATATGCTCACACTTCGTTGCTCGCGGGCGCCGGAATTGACAATGCCAAAGTAATAATAAAAAATTAAATGAAATATTGTTATATCGTAAAATTGCCATTTATTGGTGGTAGAAAATATGCGTAAAATAAATTAATACATGATCATACGGAGACGACGCGGCGTCAGTTGGCGAGACCATCCATTGAGGCGGCAGAGCTTTCCTAATACTCCATTACCCTAATTCGGTATTAACCTGGGTGAGAAAGGACGTAGCATAATAGGTTGGAAAGATTTAGACTGCTTTATACCCCCGTCCGCAGAGTTTGTCTCGTGTGTGGCAGCATTACATGGAATCATAATAATTGAATCCGATTATTATCCACCGCTAAAGATGAATGCACCAACCCAAAAATTAATTAATTACATTGTGGTATAGAACTACTAAAAATTAATGCATTGGACTACGTCATTTACCCATACACCATACTCCCGAGCAAAGTTACAATAATAATTACAATGTCATTCAAATCGGTTTGACTAATAAAAGTATGCTATGGTAATCAATAAGTACTCGTAGCTATTAAATAAATAGGTATTCGGCTTTTAAAAGAGCATAATTAATTTTTGACTGGTCCGTTAAAAAAGTTTAAATTGAAGAAATGAACGAAAAAATCGCGCGCGAGAATTACAAATTAAGAAACTTATTTTCGGAATATTGTTTGGAAAGTGTAGAAAGTTTTTCTTTCTGCGCAACGAAGGGAAAAAGTGTAAAAGTATCCGTGCGGCAAATGCGGAACAATGCACAACAATTCTGCACGCAAAAAATCGTCAAGTAATTTATACATTCCGTTGTTTTCTTTCTTCCGCTCATTCCCGCGGCCCGAGTGAAGACGCGCAATGCGAAATGGGAAATTGAAAAGTATTTATTATGAAATCACAAAGAAATACTCTTTTTCTTTTGTAATTAAATGTTAAATATTTGACAATCGCTTCGGAAGCGGATTATATCTTGTCAAGGCAGGTTTGTTTCAAGCCATTGTCTTTGTGTCATTTTCCAAAATATTGATTACGATTTAATTATGTTGTCAATTAAATTGAGAACGATGCTTCATTTGATTAATTAACAAAAATATATCGGAATAAGTAACACAATTAATTATCAATTTAATTAATATTCCATTTTAGAAGCTAAATATAGATTTTTCCAATTATATATCAATTAATTAATTACTAGCGGAATATAGGTAATGACACAATCACGAATGGGAAGATCATGATTGAATCTGGTGCGCATTTTGTCACATGTTTGTGGTGGTCGTCGCCACGTGTAGCCGGGAAAACTAATTTAACTCTCGTTCACTGTAAGTCTAGGAAACTGAGTACGGATATTTGTTGCAAACGTTTGGGCTTTGGTTTACCATAGTTGAACAAAGTTGAATTAGTAACTTTCATACTAGACTTTACTCTGGGACGAATATTTCATGTTTTAAACTTGATTACTTTTACTTCTTTATTATTTAACAAATTATAACTTGTATTTAATCATGATAACCACTCATATATTTATAAAAGAGTAAGATGTCATCTGTTCAGCTAATTTTGCAGATTTAGTTAAGCTACTTAGATTAACCGGTCTTGGCTAAGAATCAATTTATTCCATAATTAATTACTTATCCAATGTATACACTCGTATAGCTAAATCTACGCGTATACTAGTAAATAATATACCAACTGCAGATTTGGTTGTTTTGGTCAATTGACGCTTGAGCATTAGATAAATCTTTAAACGCAACAAGCTGTAAGCTATCCTTGCCGAAATCATGAATTCCCCTCAATGCTCAGTTCGCACCTGCAGTAATAATTAAAATTGTATCAACACTTACAGCGAGCCAGCAAGCGCAAGCGAAACCGTTAAATGTGCAAACACCATCTCTCCGGTGCGCCTCGTTTCTTTGGCACCGCTTTCGCCACCGCTCGTACATTACATACATAATATACTCCAGCGTGCTCCGACGCTAGCGCACGGGGATAAAATGTGGAGGTAAAACCATCGAGGGAGTCCAGCGAAACCGATGCGAAGCAATGGCACAATTCTCATTATTTTCTATATCCGCGCCAAACGGTCTCGCTATGAATGCGTATGCGTGCCGTCGCGTCGCTTCGACAAAGGCTGCGCACGGCGGCAGCGGCACGGCTCATTCAATCGGGATGCGAATAAATATTTGAAGTCGACGAATGCGTTCAAGATCACGTCTGCCGCAGCAGTAATGTAGCGCACGCAATGCGATATCGCCGAAAGGGTGTTGTGCGCTGTGCTTCAAGCGAAAGCAATAATGAGTGGAGGCGTGGGTCAGTCAATGTTCATTAGGCAGTTGTGCACTGGACCTTTTCTAATTGCACGTGAATGCTTCCAAATGATGATTTGCGGTATTATTCATCTTCAGAAACAAGAAAAAAAATCACACAAAGTACCATTGCTTTGAACTTATTTAGTTTTAACGTAAATGGATGTAAGAAATGTTTGATCTTCATTCAAGTAGTAATTATAGCCGTATTTCGTACTAAATTCAAGGATATGTTGTTTTGGGGCGGGAAACAATATGTGGAAAATAGCATTATAGACAAAGAAACGGCCGCGGCGCTCTCACATATCAAGGAAAGCCCGGGATTGAATAAATCGAATTTGCCGATATGTAGGTACGTGTACGAAGCGCGTGTGCATCCGCGTATCCGACGCCCATCGCCGGGGCAGATTGCTGAAACTCGCATATGTTTGCTACGTAACGAATTCGTATACGCGATTATTCTCGGCAAAAAATGAACGAACTCACCTCAAAATGGAAATTTCGACGAATCGAATGCACCTGAACACATATCTTCCCTGAACGATTTCATACATCCCCTGCTCAAATATATAGCTTATCTTTAGGCGTAATTTTATTTCATTTGCGTATTTGTGTATTACATGGCGATTCATTTCCGCCGTGTTTCCCATCCAACTACAATCTAGCATTTTTCGTTTCATAATTTATTTAAATATTTGTTCATAACATCGGCATTCAAGACAACGAGTGCATGAAAATATAGATGGAGAGCGTTTGAAATGACGTTAATATACGTGATCATCTTTTCGGAAATCCGGATGGCGTTGAAAAGTGGCCGAAAAGGTAGTCGAGAGTTTGCCGCAGCCAGCGGTGTAGCGTGATGGCAACGTGTTCGTCGAGGGATTGAGCGCGCGGTCCGGAAGCAGCAGACCTCCGGCGCGTCGAGCGACGGGCGCCAAATTATATTTTGATGAGATTTTAGACATCATGCCCTCGACGCCGACGCCGTCTATGATGGTGCGGTGTTTTCTGTGCGAATGCGGTTTAAATAAGCGGACGCTTGCAAAATTACGGATGTAGCTGTAGGAAGTGAAAAGTTGATTGAGATAGTTGCTTAAAACAGACTAAAAGTATCAATTAGTAAATATAATATCTAAGACGATAGATCGTACCGATAACAAGTGCTGATAAGCTTAATGTACACACCATTTTTCAATATTAGCTTAGATTGAAATGCATTTAACTTTCCCGGCATGTAATGGTTACTTACTTTAATGAAATGTAAATGTAGCTAATTACTGATGAGGATGAGGTTAGTTAACAGTTCTACTTTGCTACAATCATAGTTGCCAAGTAATTTCCAGAATTTCCACGTAGCAATTTGAGAAAGTTCGAGCGCGTTATTTATTGTTAGTCAAACGAATCTAAAAATGATGCCTAAATATTTACATGTTAGATAACAATATGTTGCGATTTTGGAGCAATGCCAAGAAATCGGTAGGTAAATCAGTGGTGATTTACTGCACGGCCAGCCCATTAACAACAACACATTGTTTCAATGCTCGCGCACGCAAATACGAGTACATCCATGCATGTGGGCGTTGTATAAACGTAATTTTATCCGTTGGTAACGAAATTATTTCCATTAATGTAAAACGGATTTAAAGGTCTGCTGCCGGTGCGCACGCTTAACTGCAGTGATGCCTTCGCAGTCATCATGCACCGATGCAACGGATTACACTTGTTTATATTTTGGCATTTCAAAAACGTTGAATTGTTAATGCAAACCCGCCAAGCCTTGCAGCATGAATTTGCTAATCGCTGTAATACTTGCTTTGGCTTCTTTCTAATATGCCAAAAGCATTAAATCTCATATGCGCACTAAAATGAATTTAAATTTCATTGAAATCTGCTGGAAAATTAATCGTGTAAATGATAAATAATTGGATGCGGAATTGAAACTGTAATTAAAAACATCATTTCGATCCGGATGCGAGCAGGACAATTTCATATCGAGTGTTTGCGAAAGGATATAAACGCGCATTAGGAAAGCAATCCATTGGCAAACATTTATTTAGAACTTGCCCCCTCATATATTTACATGGCACATCGTTAACCTGCACTTCTAGTTGCGAACTACCCAAGAGGGGTTTAAACATGCGCGCATGTTGAAGATGGCGTGAGGGCCGAGCTGTTGAACTTAAATAAACCGAACACGCACACATGCGTCCGTCAAGTCCCATAGCAGTAAGTTGGGAATTGTAAGATCTTTCCGAAGAGATTTCTAGTTACGAAAAAGCGATGCATGCCACTTCAGTAAATAGCACTCATTGTCAGGCAGCTAACAAGGAATGGTTTCAAATTGATAATTTTGTATTCGATGATTTCGATCAATAGTCCTGATTGATGCATAATTCATGCACAATTTCTGCTTCAATTGTTTGTTGCTGTATGACTATCGTTGATTCTTAGGGCTTTCTTGGTAACATTCGTGAAATTCTGCGATTCTCGTACTATTTACGTATTTTGCATGCTTGACTGCATTCCAGATCAATAATAGTTTCTCGCTCGTTATTACGATTGCCATTTCCGAAATCCCAATGTGGCTTTCGTATTGCATTCGGAAGTGCAGTTTGAGGATGAAATTGTGTTTCTAAACTCATCTTTGTTAATGATGGGCTTATTAAGATGTTAATAACTTCAGCAATCAAAAATAATATTATCGGGCATGTATTTTATTTATGATAGTAAAATATATTATGGAATTCAACAATAACATACTTAAAGGTATTTAATGAAAACATCGTCTCCCTCAAGGATAAACATCAAATTTCTAGTTCAAAGCTTATTTATAACCGGAAAAGCGATTGGAAGTCCTGTCGAATCGGTTACTAAGCCTTTTTCGTCCCTAAAATCTGCATGTTTTAATTCAGTGCCTTTTAAATTTAAGGGATCCTATTTTGACCACACAAAAGCAATTAGAAAATTACTCCAAATTATAGTAAAAAGTTATAAACTACGTACCTACATATTTTACGCTTCTGAAGTACAAATTGTGAGTAATTTTACTACGAAACAGATGTAAGCTTTTCATGTCGGTATGTACCTACATACGAAATCGTAAAAAAGTGGAATTTCGCAAAAAACGAAATCCCAGCAGTAGGTTGAAAATGAAGAGCGGTTCTTCTGGGAATGCGTTTGCGCCCTTCAGGAAATATCATAAAACATAATGAGTTTTATGTATCATTCATAGCGCTTCATCATCATCATCAACGTACGCAACAGCGCTACATTTTGCATGAGGAATGAAAGGGATGCGCATTCGAGTCGCACTTACCATGCGTGCGTATGGCTTTTCACGTCGGACAATTTGCATTTTCAGATTCATATATATACATATTTTCATACGCACATAGCATGAAATACATTTTCTTTGTCGCCGCGCAGCTGAGCCGGGGCGAAACGTAATCGTTGACGGAGGGTGGTAGGGCGGTGTGAGTGTCGCGTAACCACAACGCCTGCATAAATTCTTTGACCAATTCCTCGCCCTCCGAGCGAGCGCACGCGTTGGGCGGCCAGCAACCTTGGACCGGCATACAAACCGCGGCGCGCCGGCAGCGTTTGGCGTGTGTGAATATGAGATTGGCAATTCGATGTTGCTAAACTACCTTAATTTGCATAATTATCTGCTTTCGTGTAATACGACTTGCGCATGCGGAACATGTGCGATTCATTTGACGCGGTTGCGCGACCGCATTCGAATCAATGTGCCGAAATATGAGAAATCAATATATAGCGTATTCAAAACTAATGTAGTATAATATAAGCAAGAGTCGAATTCTGCTTTCTTCGTTATGACAAAAGTAGCAAATACGTGAATGACAAATTTTATGTTTATTAATAATAAAGACGCATAATTTTGATGTATGAGTTAGGTCTCATAAATAATTTAGTGCACTATAATTCGTATAAGAAAACTAGTGTGGAAATTATTCTATGTATATACTTCTAGGCAAATATTAGTCGATTTGAAAAGGTAAGTTGGATTAGATTTCCACTCATTTTCCATCATACTGCGATATACATATTTATATTGTTAGATTGATTAATAGACATATTTTTAATTTGTAATATCATAAAAGAATATAAAAGAAGTTAACTGTAAGAATGATTCGATTTAATTAATGTCATTTTTAATTACGTGCAAAAGCACAAGTAAGATCTATGATCACCTTAGTTCTACAAGTCTACATAGATTGAAATTGCATTGTAGTCTACTAGGAGGTTTAGTGCTAGCACAATGAAATCGCGCACAATGCAGATAATTAAAAAACGGGAAGGAGGTAAGTTGGGTAACTAAACGACAGTGACGGTACATCACTATTATTCAGTGTAATATTGAATTTTTCATTTAATGCTGACTAACGTTAATTTAAATAATAATAATAATAATAATAAATTGATAGAAGAAAAAGTTTATCAATAAAAACCTCTACAAATATAAATATAAAATTTATTTAATTAATAGAAAATTATTATAACTATTAATGTAATGGTTTAATCAATATAATTAATTGATATCTAACAAATTTTAATGATAGTAGGTTGTAGTAATTCGTATAAATTTGTTAGGAACATTCACACGACAAATTTCGAAGATATTACCCGATTAATATACGGTGATGCGAGAGCGCACGCCATTTGATAATTACGAATAGTTTCGCTGATTACCGCATACAATGCCAGTCGATTTTATAATGAAATATCTTCTAATTGCTGATACCTAGTCTAACAAACAATCTTAGAATTCACTAGATTATGCTGTATCCTGATGCAATAATTTCGACATGAAAGTCTTATACATATATTCATGACCCAAACATTATGAATTCATTGCACTAATTACACTTGTTTGCAAGGGACACGTCGAAGAAAAAAGAACAAAATCAATTACTTAACGAATTATATTGCAATGCATCAGTGTCAGCAATAAATCATTCATAATTTGTTTGCCGAATACATTATTTCTATTAAACATGTGTAATAGCCGGTTTTTCTCAATGAATATGATAACCGATGATTGTTTTGATATACCTACTCGAACATACCTATGGTATATTGAATGTATGCTTCATATTTACGTTTGATATGCGAGATTGAATTGAATTCGGCTGTGAAACAAAAACCAATTGAACAATCCATCACGAAAATTCCACTTATTGTTAGTATGCATACCAACTTGCAACAATAAACGATATAACTATGGTTAACGTTAGGTGGGCGGAATATATCGGTATCATTATGTACTTTCTGCCAGTGCAAATATTTGTGCATGCTCTCGACGTAACGTTACTGTACTTGCGATTGAGAATAAGGTAAGTACTTTGTGCCATGTTTGCCACGGTTGTATGCAACAATGCAAGTTGCTCATTTGATTCTAAATGCATTTCCGTTTGCTATCTCATTATTTATTCACAACTAATATTAATTTATATTAATTAATATAAAATATAGCTAAGCACTAACAATAAGTAAGTACCGAGACTCTGCATGAAATTAAATCATCGTCATACTAATTCAAGCATGCGTTACTGTTCACCAAAATGCAATTACATTCACATTATCACTGTGCACCCATCAGCGAGCGCCGCATCCTGCTCAAGGTGTGATTTTTCGAGCTCGCGCGCGCACCGTGCATATCAACAAAACACTTACGCTTACGCTTTAGCTAAAAGCCAACTAACTCATCCATACTCTCGAGTCCAGCTCCGGCGCCTTTGAGCAAGGGGTGATAATTAAAAGTAATTCAATTACGACGTGATGCGCACTGCGCGCAACGCTGGGGCATGCTTTCACTTTGCGCTCAACATCCACACTTGATGATGCAAATGCTCCACGAATCATATACGTGTGTCTATGTGATATTTTGCGCGCAGTCGAGCCAATCTTAAAACGCATGTTTTCGTGCCAATTATGTATTCGTTCGTGTTGCATCAGATTTCAGCCAATTAGGGGGAATTCACAATAAAACACGATCATCATGTTGGTATGTAGTACACAAATAGTACAAGTAAAATGCGAGTATTTTACAAAGAAAGATACATGTAGTATGCTTACAATGCGCGATTCGCATCCGGTCCATCAAACTGTCACACACCGTTTAGGCTAATTGGGTGGCGAAGATGTGCAGCCGGCCGTTAAACATCCTTGAGGCGTCAGTGCGATGATAAATGTTTGATTCGCTGACAGCTACTTATAGTGCGAGTATAGCGGCTTCAAAACCACCGAAATGTGCCGCTCTAGTACAGGATGTAACTATTCACTGATTTACTATTCACATTTTTGAATTAAAATTGAAGCACAACCTGTCACAATTACTGCTTAATTAATGTCCCCGACGCAATGAATGATTAGTAAATATTTATTTTGGATTAAATTTGGCTATATTTATTTTATTGGTGGAAATTTATTTGCAGGACACGCACGCGCGCGCGCACGAGCTGGCGTGAGCGGGGAAGGATAAAGGTCCTGGGTGTGCGTTGGTGGCAGCGCGAGCGAACGCTTGTTGACTGACTGAGCGATCGTCGTCGTCGTCGTGCTGCTGTTGCTGCTGCTGCTGCTGGGAGTTCATCGGGCATCGCGACGCCCGCCTGCCGTTGCCGCCGCCGCCGGTAAGTTCTCTCCACAGGTGCCACCGACGTGCGCACGCCAACGCCAACAATAGCTTCTCCATACAGCCAACCCGCCCGCACGCACTTACGCACTCAACGCAGCCGAGACGTGTTTTTCTTTTTGATTAGCAATGAATAGGAAGAGTAAAGAAACCAATATTATTGAAATCGACATATTGCTGATGCAGTTTTAATCATTTCGCTTCCGGTTTTCCGGAACAGGCGATTTATTGCACTGTTACCAGGTGAGCACTTTCCATATTTGAGGCAGAGCGCAATAAAGTTGCAACGATTTACTAGTGTCATATAGTGCGTCATGATTGTGAAAGGGTTTCCTCGTGCACTATATTAATTTTACGCCCCCGACCGATCCAGCGGGGCGCTTAAAAAGGCAATGGGAAAGGAAAATTTGCACATTCCTCGCCGCGTCACCCGATCGATGCGCGCCCGCAGCGTGTGATCAAATCGAATTGGTAAACAAATTATGCGCGCGATGGGAAATTGATTAAGAGATAAGCGCTTTGTTCGGGGACAGGGAGGGTTGAATTTTCCATCAAACTCGTTGCATTTTTGGCAAATGCAAAACAACGCACACGATAATGTCCTGAAAAAGTTTCCCAATATTATTTGTTTACATTCTCTGGCAATTCATCAATTACTGTCTCTAATTTTTAGTTTTTGAACTTTTGGATTCTAGGATATTCGATTACTTACCTACTAGCATTTAATGAAGATTAGTTTCTAAAGAAAAGTGGAAATATTTAACAGTTTAATTTGTTGCGGATTATTTATAACATTTACTAAGTCCACTTGTGCGCAAAAGCGATAGCTCAAAGGAAAAGAGCAACGCAAGATTTTGTGGTGAACCACCGTCTCAAGGAAAGCACGTCGTTCGAGGAAGCACGCGCGGATCCTTACCCGTGCGCGCACTCGTTTAATCAAGCAGCGAATAAATATTTGACATACGCCGTAGAGTTGGGCTAAACGCGTCATGATCGCTGGCACAATGGCAATGTGGGAATTGCGCTCGCACTATGGGTATAGGCATCCTACATGTATGGCAATATTACTTCTGGAGCGCAGCGAAAAGCAATAACTGCACCAGAGGTTTACATTAAGCGCCCGCGCCGCACGTCCGTGGGCATTTCTTAATTCATTGACTGCTAAAGGCTATGCCTTACACTGCCAGCGTGGTTAGCGTAACCACAGGACGTTAATGATTTAATTAGATACTTTCTTTGAGAAACAACATCTCCTTTTGATAAGTGCCGATTAAAATTTATTTAAAATCCGACTAGTACGAGTACAATTGTGGTGGTTGAAATTATGGAGTGAAAACAATATCGATAAAATCCTCCAGAGTATTACATTGTGATTTTCATGATGGCAAAATGAAACTTTCCAATCTCTTGTGTAATTCATTCTCGATTGCCGGCTGAATGCTTTTCGTAATTGAAACACCGATTTCGAAACATGTGTGTGTGGATAAAAACGTAAATCTTTTCGCACAACACATTGTGATTGATAGTCTCTGACGATGAAAAATATTATCGGGCGTGATCAGAAATATTTACATCGGTATGCACTTCCACCAGGTTTTAAGGTATATTTTCCGTGCCCTACGTTAATAAATATATTGCATAAAATAAAAGTCGGTGGAGTATAAGTAAACACTTTTAGCTATCACATTATTATTATGGTTCGAAAACAGTTTATATAGAAAACATATTAATATAGATCATTAATAGATATTCTAAATAACTAAAAATTATTTAAAGTTTAAAACGAATTAATTGTGAATATGTATTAATGGAAATTGACATAAAAATTTGATCATCCAAACTATTAAAGTATAAATTACAAAAACAACATGCAGCGTTTCACCATCAATTAATTGCCATTATAAATTGGAATTGACGAAGAATCAGCATTACTAAAATGACACAAGAGAAAAATGTACACATTGTTTGGCTATAAATGGCATACCGTTTATTGATTTTGTTCCCTAACGAGTAGTGTATACCCAATCATGAATATATCAAGAAAAAAATAATCCCGAACGGAAATTATTATATATAATCCTTCCATGTTATGGGGTTATGGGTAATTGAAGAAAAAGAAGTGAAATGTCTTCCCCAGTGTGATTGAGTTCATTTAATTGAGCGACATGTTTCGAGGAATTTAACCTCATTTTCAAGCTCCATCGACATATAAGAAAACTACAATTGTACAAGCAACAAAACAAACAGCGTTAACAACCAGATAAAATCATCCATCGAATAATTAGTACGATAGTACAATAAAAAACTTACATGATCACATATTGCAGTCTATTACATTGTTACTACCCCCTCACATCACTAATTAAAAACGGTTAAAAAATTTAAAATTGAGTAAACGAACCACGTGTTCTCGAACTCTATCGGTGGTCGTGTGAAATTTATTATTAAATACATAATTTCCTATCGATTTTCAAAATAAATTTAATTATTTTTTGAATGGGACAAATCCTGTTCAAGTGCTGTTCAAATAGAATATCCCCATGGCATTTTCTTAATTTACCCATCAGATCCTAAACACCACCTCCTTGGGGGCAGCTATGCATGTGTATTTGACGTTGCCACGCATCACCAATCTTTACCATGTTTCACCCTCAGGGGGTTTATACAAGAGAGGTCGAAAGGGTTCGAATTTATCTAACCGAATACCGAGCGATATGCATGCGAAACAACATTGATTATTAAACCCGGACTGCCCGTGCGCGCAAAGGTTCTATATTTCTCCGCGCACGCTCTTTGGCCGCTTACTGAATGATTAAATAACTACACGTTCAGCACACGCACCACCGCGCGTTCGTTTGCACCTTGCGCGTATCTGTTTGCACAATTGTAAACCAACAATCATCAAGTTGGCAAATACGCGCATGCCTCATCCGCAGCAGCAGCAGCAGCTGTGCGCATAAATCTTTAGCATGCAACCCAGCATCCCAATTTACCTGATTTACGAATAGAAAATATCATTTTATGATTTAGTCTTCGTCGTCTAGTCAACACAATAGATTATAGATAGTCATCCATGTAGTAATCCAACCATATTTTGTTGGCTGAGGTATAATTAATGGTCGAATATAAATTTATACGCAACGAAACTATTTTGCAATACTGATGCTGACTAGTAACGTAGCGAACGACATGTTCAGTGAAGATGGTGCGATTAAAATGACAAAATTTCATAATCCCGACGAGAGATTCAGGCATCAAACCGACGGCGACGCCGCCACAGCCGACGAAGACGGTCGCAGCCAATTTAATCTACTTCAAAACCCCCGCCACTAATGCAAATATAATCTTCTGAAGAGACAACAGTCGGTGGTAATGCCATGCGAACGAACGAAAATCGCACGCAATCGGTGCCGACCGCTTGTTGATATAGTTCGCCGCCCCCTACCTAAAATGCTGGTGAAATTGCGACCGCACGCCGACTTGCGTAATTGGCTGGGAAATAATAATTAGCGGTTGGAATTACAGAAATATCCGTGTATTAAGTTGTTTCGTCAGAAATCGCGCTTGATATTCAATATGACAGCGAAGAGTGATACGAATTTAATATTGCGCGCTTATTAAATAGAATTTACATACTTCAATAAGTTTTACTCTTTATACCAAAAATTATTTTGTGGCATAATCGAAAAAAGAAAACAAATGTACGTAAAGTAAGACAAAATTGAATGACGAAGAATAATAGAATTGAGGAGGAGGAGAAGAAGAAGGATGAAGTGCAATTTTTTAATTAGTGTAGTCTTCTTAATTAATTTTATCTTTTTGCTTTCGACTACTCCAATCTTTATGCTTACGCGCCTGTGACGAAGGTGTGAGTCGCCTTTCTAACTCTACTAATTAGTATAATTAACTGCAACATATTCGTTTTGCGTTCTAACATAAATCTCCATGTGAAATATGTTACAACTTAAAATACCAGAGATGATCGAAACATAAAAATTCAACGCGTACTGGCAGAAGAGAACATTTTATGTAAAGTGCTGTAAAAATGCTCTAAATGCAAAATTGACGGAAATATTTAGGAGAACGAGTGAGTTCCGCACTAGTCAGACAATCAATAATCAATAAGTAATCCAGATTTGAAGAATCATCAAGAACTTTTATATATTTAGATTTTGGTTTAAAATTATTTCTTAAAGCTGATTTAAAATACACAACAGGTACGCAACTCTAATGACACTCATAATCCATCAAAATCCATCAAGTACAAAAGATGCACTGTCACACATTTGAGAGTGATGCGCGCGCGTTGCTTGAAAGTCATCTCCAGGAGAAAAATATTTTCCAATGGGATTTCTCATACACTCTAGAGATTTTATTTTCTTTCTTATACATGATTAATGTTAAAAAAATTATAAATATTACTATTCCTTTTACATATTTTTTATTTCATACATATTAATAATATAAGATATGCACTCAAAAACACACTCTCATATGCAGACACAGGCGTGGAGGCGCCGGGCGCCGGGTGCATAAGTATTCCTATAGTTCTATGATTTAACAACACTCATTATTATTATTATTTAATTATTCGGGATATGGTACCATCGTAATCCCACGCGTTAATCGATTACGAAATCTAATCACATCGTCGTCGTATATATCGATACGTTCAATACTGTTCAAACCTACTTCATCTTTGTTCGTATCTTCACGTGCACGCGTTGTACTCGTATTTGAATTGGTTTTATTAATTCTACCAACATTCACTTGCCTGCGCCGCGGCATTACTATCGTTCCGAGCAAAGAGAACATAAAGAAGATTATTTCAATCGCCGTGATGAAGCTCACGCCAAGAAATAATGCCAATGTCCCGCCAATTGATACTGCAATACAATTATTACAAAATTTCTTTAAGCTGCTATTCATTTGTCATTCGCACCAACAAGATCCTCAAATCCGAAAATGATATTCCTATGATATTTTGTCGTTGGCGGAATAAGACCCCAACGGAATGTCAATCTTTGATCAAAATATCCATATTCCCTGAAAAAAATCTCAAAAGTTTAAACCAATATCTTATATCTCCCGTAAGTAATCACAAGATAACCAAAATTAGCCAAAATTCCAAAAAGGTATGACTGAGAAGGAGTTAAGCACGACTCGGCTTTGAGCAGTTGCTAAAAGTGACTCAAAATTGTCAACACTCACCACATGGTGAGTTTGGGCACTTGCGGCAGATATTGAATAAAATCGCAAGGCTGCGGGCACTTGCAGCCCAATTTGATCGGCGATCGTGTCAACTCGGCGCTATGCCCAGCCACGCAGAGCAACCCTTTCAAATCGCAAACTTTCCCACCTGAAAATAATAACGTCTAATTGTAAGTAGCGAAATTGTCATAGGACATACGATAATGATGGTAGAAAAATGGGCGACAGCCGCAGAGTTGCATCACCATGCGAAAGCGGCATGTCATATAGCAAATGCTCGTGCTGTACGCCGGCATGTCGGCGTTGAGTGGCTCATCGTCGAAGCGGCAGCGCCGCTGCGCCGGCGACAAGCTGCGCAAATGCCGGCTGGCGCTCGTCTGCTGCATCTTGAAGTTGATCTCCAACTCTTGGCTCTCCTTCACGTGCAGCGGCTCATCGCTGGTCGCGTGCGCAATGTCCAAGTACGAGTGGATGTAGATCTTTATCAAAATTTACATTTTTCGCGTTATAATTTAGAGCGTGGCAATGCATACCTTCAACGGTGCCAATGGATCGGAATCATATCGCGCATAGCATAAACCATTTAAGTAATGACATTGCAGAATGTAGTCATCATTTGCACGGTTTTCATTTAATGTTGAATTCACCCCCACAATTCTGTAAATGTAAGTAAAGCATTGTCTTGGACAATTGATGCCATACATAAGGGGATGTCTTGCAGATACTTTAAAGCAAAATGTTTCGCCATACGAGTGTTAACGGAAAAGCACACTCCCAATTCGGTGAGCACCAGCTGCCAGTCCGTCCGGCGTTCCGTGTCGAAAGTCACCAGATTGCCGCTGAGCTCCGGATGGATGCTAGCGGCGAGGTGCAACAAGTCGACATCCTGCAGGTCGGCATCGTGCGCAAATCGCTCGATCGTATTCAGTGATGCATACGAAAGGTTTGCCACGGTGATGGCGAAATCTCTGTAGTACTCGTATTTGGATGAAGATTCATTAAGTCCCCACTTGCTGCCAATATAAATAAGTAAGACTAACAGTTAGTAAAATTGGGTATCTAGTTGCCATCAGGGTGGCACTTGCTCCACGATATAGTTATCGATCAGAATCTCGTCGTATTTGTTGATGAAGCACGCCGTTGCGCTCGGAAACGGATTGAACCAGTTGCGGTTGTCCTTTTGAATGGAGACTACTGTTGGATTGGCATAGTAGCGGCTGACATTCTGCACGGCGAGATTCATGGCGGCTAGCGTCGCGAACACAATAATTGTTAGCCAAAACAAACTGCAGTAGAATTGGGTATTTTATAGTGCAATTCTCTAAGATTGTACGAGAATAGTATAATATACCGCTCTAGTGGATGTAACTTCTTAGCGGCCATAATCGGCACGCCGTGAATGGTTGTTCCGCGTGCGAATTTCAAACATTCGGCACTCAATATGTGATTGCATCGTTTTAGGCGACGCATGTTTGGTTTTAAGAACTTTTATAATGTGTATCTTCAAGGGTTTCAAAAACCGTGTGCTCACTTTGAATGCTTGCTGTGGTTCTGTCTAAAAATTAGTGCGTATTAAATTCCAACAATGATCTTTTATAGCTCATATCGCTATACATCTACATTATGAGCTAAATGGTAGTTGGTAGTCAATTGCAACAGCGGACAAGATAGAGTGCTTGATTAGATACAAGGAATAATTGCTAATAGTTACTCAGGTGTATTATTCATCTGCCTTAAATCTATCGTGGTTCATAATGCGTGGTTTTTACGCTTGTCATTTTAATTTCGCATTTTTCTAGTTCATAACGCCTAATTCGCGAGCTTATAAAGCTACTAGAAAATCATCACTCGAAAGGGCAAAAAAGATAAAATTTGATGATAAAAAGTACAGTAAAATCATCCTAATGTTTCTAATACTCGTCGAAAACCGTTGCCACTGGCCCATTAGCTCAGTTGGTTAGAGCGTCGTGCTAATAACGCGAAAGTCGCGGGTTCGATCCCCTCATGGGCCAATGCTCCTTTTTCTTCAATTTTGATTTCACATTTGAATGAAAAAATATTAAAACTGTAGGTATTCTATCATTTAATCATTTTACCTACCTTATACAGGGCATTTTTTATCTTGTGGATAGGGTTTTACATGTTGAATCTTTGGGTCGTGTTAATGGTTTTCCTGTCGGAAATTTCAGCACGAAACAAAGTATAATTATTAGTTGTACCATTAAGAACTGATATTGATAAGTTGGATTGAATGACTTTTTTTATTTGAAAAAAAACGGGGGAACATTAACCGCCCCGGGCGGGATTCGATCGGCCGACCTACGGGGCCGACCTACGAATTATAATCGAGTATTTGCAGAATTTAATATCATTATGGTAATGACATGTATTTAATAATTGAGAAACTTAATTATTTATTTAATATCATACTATACACTAGCTATTTCACTAGTTTAAATTAAAAGTTCTATTCCCATTTTGCAAATAAAACCAACTTGTTAATAGAATATTAGTTAGCCAAATAATGCACGATTAAACAAAATTTTAACTGGCAACAGACATTTTTTGATTAATTGGTATAACGTTCATGGGCAATCCACCCAAGGGTTGCAACACGAGGCTCTTCGGCTCGAAGACCATCGGTTGCGGTGTCCTCTCGTTACATTCCACGTAGAAATTGCTCAACAAGTAAGCAATGCCCAATTTGGATGTGATCAATCCGAATCGTTCGCCTACAATTTCAAAATTTATCTCAATATGTACCTACATGATTTAATATTTTAATTTTCGTCATACCAATGCAATTTCGGGGTCCGGTACCAAATGGAATG
>JARJDR010018676.1:0-14038 GCA_030264135.1 Myllaena sp. GC000078 | reverse complement strand
CGTCCAACATCTACTGTTACTATACTTCTTTGTGATGACAATTTATATTACCTATGTTTAAATAAGACGTATGCTCAATGAATGTCTGTGAGTGTGAATGGGGCGAACGAATGCGAAAGAAAGCCACGCAGCAGTATTAATGTTTTTTACTTTGTGTTGTAAATATTGCGAAAAAAAAATATTATTTTCTTGCGTTTGTATAAGTACATAATTACAAGTGTGGTTAATCATTTTTCGATTGATTGCATTTGCGATTTTTCTTCATGCAAAAAAAAACAAGTCGAAGGAGGTCGAAACGAAATACAAATATAGATTTTTGCATATTAAATTTTGCTTTATCTTTTTCTTTGTGCATGTTCATTGCTACCCTGTGTACTATGTTCATTTGAGTTCTTTTTCTTGTGCGCATCATCGCAAAATTTGGCAGAGGAAAAGACGCAAATAAAGGTCACATTGCCGTTTCGTGCACGGTTATAAAACTACCGCATGGTAGCGTTAGGGTTGTGGTGGTGCGGCCAGCAAACAAAGAGCGCGCGCGTCGGCGCCGTCGTTCAAAATAATCGATAACTGCGCGAACCCCTCTTCCCTGAAGCATGGCACCAAGGCACACCAAGGTACATATACGATGGACGACCCAACACGCGATGTCATTCCCTATACGTAGCGCGCGCTGTGCATCAATGTGCACGTGCCGAATACATACCAAAAAACCCTCTCTGTATGTATACCCAAGCACCCCAACACACACATGCGCGCGTTGTATGCGCGGCAAAAGCGAAGAGGGTTGGCCAAAGGGATGAATGACTATATGGCGGTGCTCTTGCTGGCGGCAGTGGCGACCGGCGACGGCATACCACGCACGCACGCAGTGGCGAGCGGTTGGTTCGCAACGCAAGAAAACTATAGAAGAAGACTTTCGCGCGCACGTTGATGATAAGACCTTCAAACCAAAACTTTTACCACCGACCAGTGTGTGTGTGTGTGTGTGCGTGTTGTGTTCAGTAAACAAACAATCATTTAAAACACGACGGTGATGAATAATTTTTCGTGGTGCCGGTTGATGCGGGAGCATAAGTTTTATCGTGCATTTATTTGTTTGTGTTGCGCGAGTAATTAGTAGTCGACGCGCCGCAGCACACACACCACGCGCGCACCCGGCACGGCGTGTGCGGGTTTTTAAAAATTAAAAGGAAAGGTGCACGTGCAAGTGCAATCCGATATTACGTAGTGCGTGCGTGTACATACAAGGAGGAAGGAAGCTCGCCAGAGGATGGAAGAAGAGGATAACAGCGCGTAGTGTATGTGTGTTGTGTGCTATATGGCAGCTGCCCCGATAAGGGGTGCCTAGCACGAGGGGTCACGCGGCGCGCAGAACCACCTGGCTACGGCGCGCGCGCGCGACGCGACGCGAGCGCATTCTCTCATTCTGCGCCTCCTCTCTCCCTTAAACTCCCTTCACAGCCGTGACTCCCTATGTGTGCGTGCCTTTCCCCCGCGCCGCACGGGACGCGTACGCAAAACGCCGTGCCGTTATCGATCGGCCCGTCACCACCGCCGCGCGGTTACTCCTCGGTGTGTGCGGCGGCAGCAACAGAACCGATACACGCGCATATCGCACGCATCGCCGCGGCGTACATACAAACATAATACACGAGAGCGTGTGTGCAATTCGCAGAGAGTGCGCCGATTTTTTTTGTCGGACGACAACGTGAAACCACCTCTCCGCAGAGACTCGCCGAACGCACCACCGGGAGGAATACCCATCTGCATATTGTGAGTGCGTGTGTGCGGTGGTGTGCAAGATGACGGTGGCAATGGTGCGCGACGATGATGGCGGCCGTCCGCCGCTCGCCGACGACCATCGCTGATGCGCGGCGCCGCATCGGTGGCGTCGCGTGAGCAGCAATGACGGCGACGCCGACGACGACCAGGAAATTCCGCACGACGACGACGCAATGATGGACAATATCATCGAACACCAGCTCGGCGGCGAGCAGGTGGTAGTGACGAGCGTCGACAACGGTGATGGCGGCGGCACCGGTGGTGGAGGTGGCGGTGGTGGTGGTGGTGGTGGAGGCGCCGGCGAACCTGTCCGCATGCGGCTGGTGTCGCGCGCTGTCGTCGAGCGGCGACTTGTGAAGCAGGAGCAACAGCAGCAGCAGCAACACGACGGAAGTGACGGAGGTGCGCTCTCAGTGATCGTGCAGCAATCGCAGGAGGATTCCCGTGACTCGCAACTGCTCAGCCCGAAGCTGTCGCCGACGTCGGCGAGCGTCGCCAATATGATTGTCGACGCGGGCGACTTTCGCGCGCTGCAACCGGAACCCACCTACCAGACGCTGACGTCGGTGAACGGCCGCATGTCTCCACCGGGCTACAGCCCCAACTCGTCGTACGCGACGCTCACCCCGCTGCAACCGCTGCCACCCATCTCAACTATGTCCGACAAGTTTGCTTACGGCCATGCGAGCAACGTGACCGGCTCCTTCACCGTGATGCAGAACAACGGACTCGGCGGCATGGGACTGGGCGCGCTGGGTGTCAACGTGAACACGGCGTACTCGATGCCCAGCATGGGGATGACACCGCCGCACAACTACACATCGCCCGGCATGGCGGGCATGCAGCAGCAGGCGAGCCCCATCAGCCCGCAGAGCGCGTACAGCCAGAATGGTTTACCCTCGCCGCAGAAAAGCATGTCGCCGCCAGCGTACGATTCCCCGTATGGCGGCGCGCAACAGCAACGCGATATTGTCGCGCGAACGCTCGCCAGCCCGCAGCTCAGTCCACCGGAGACGGCGCTCAGCTCACCCGGCGGCACCACGCTGGTGACGAGCTTCGCCGGCACGACGCTCAACGGACTCAGCCTGCAGCAGCACCAGCATCCGCCGACGCTCGTGCAGATCGCCGCCACGCAACAGCGCGACTGTTCACCCTCGCCGCCCGTACTCAGCCTCCAACCGCAGCAGAATCAGCAATCCCAACAAACACAACTGCAGCTCACCTCGTCGAAAGGCGGCGGCGGTGGTGGTGGTGGTGGTGGGCAAGCCGGTCTCACCATCACCGCGGATATCGAGGAGATCAACACCAAAGAGCTTGCGCAGCGCATCAGCGCCGAGCTGAAGCGCTACAGCATACCGCAGGCGATCTTTGCGCAGCGCGTGCTCTGCCGCTCGCAGGGCACGCTCTCCGACTTGCTGCGCAATCCCAAACCCTGGTCCAAGCTCAAATCGGGCCGAGAAACTTTCCGCAGAATGTGGAAGTGGCTCCAGGAGCCCGAATTTCAACGCATGTCCGCGTTGCGACTCGCAGGTAGGTGCACGTGAAACCCTACATGCCATCCAATTAACTATGTGCATTAATTGAAATTGAAATTGAAAATTGTAATTGAATCGAGGGATATTCAATCAAACATACACACATATACACCAGGTGCTTGCGGCGATAATATTGATAACGATTTCGTGTTATTTAGCGCAAATTTGGTAACGTGTGAGTCATGTGAGTCACGTTTTGTTTTGGTAGCCTTTCGTGTTCCTATCACTCACCCACCCACGCACATTTACCACACAGGCAAAAGCGTTCCATATATAGGGGGGTCAAAGTAACACTTTTACTGCTCACGCGCGCATGTATACCGTTGATATCCTGTTTCGAATGCGCCCCCGTCGCATCTGCGCATCAGCTCAACACACGCAGGGAAGCGCAACAACAACAAAAAGGAAGGAGTCGAAGGAGAGGAGGAAGTGTCGGCAGCCGCCATAGGCGCGCAAGCGTGTGAATACGTAAAAAGGGGAATACGAACCATCCATCCCCCCCGCATATATCCTTGCGCGGATGTCGGGATTCTAAGCTCTAAGGTTTCACTTCACTCGTCATGAAGCATGCACTAGTAGTATGCAATATGGTTTGATTGTGCATAAAATGTTAGCAATATTTAATAAGTAATGCCATTCTGATAATTACCAATTAGTATGTAGAGGGCTAGTCGGTTCGATAGTATCGACAACGGCGAACAAGCGCCACCTGCCCCTCTCCCAAGCAATACAGATATAGGTAAAGTATTGATTTTTTCCATGACGTTCTCTGCTGGGACCCCGGCTCCCCCTTCGACAAGCCACCCCAACACACGCAAACCGCCCACCCACATGTATGTACACGTTTTTCAAAGGCGTCGCGCGTTCGTTCCAGTCGCCGAACGACCGACCAACCGACCGACCAATCTTCCTTCCTCGTTGTCCTACCGCATTGCAACCACAACGCAACGACAAGTGACGGGGGAGCTGTAGACACGCTCAAGTCAGGCGCAAAATATGCTCCCGCGCGCTCTGCGGGCACGGTGAGAGCCCATTGGATCGATTGCAATCGATAACGCGCTTCATCACTTTTGACTCTATGTCTCGGTGTCTCTGTCTCTCTCTCACACAATGTTGTTGTGCTGTTGTTTGGCAATGTTGACTACTCTCTTGTTTTCATTGCAGACTGCCAGATGCGCAATGTAAACGTGAGGGCAGTCGGCGGCGGCAAGCGACGCAAATCGCCCTCCGCTTCATGCTTGTGAGTCTTTCACTGTCTCCTTCTCAGTGTCTCTCTCTCTCTCTTTTAAACACTATGACACTTCATTCTTTCTTCGCTCTCGATGTTTCCTCCTTAACTTTACCCCTTTCGTCCTGACCAAATCCAAAAATTAGTCGGATCGAAATTGTCGGAAATCGAATGATGCTAGGGGGCGGCCATTTTGGGCATTCGACCGGCGCCTTCGCCATCAAAATTGGGGCAATCGGAGACTAGGGTGCACTGGCACGCATACACGGAACGCAAATATACACCACGCAAAGCGTATGAGTATTATCGATTTGACACAGCACTCTCACGGCGGGCTGCGGCGCCGGCCGGTGGCTGGTTTCGGGAAAACGCAAAGAAAATCGATTGCTAGCGCTGCGCGCGCGGGAGGAGAGCGTGTGTCAAGGTTGCCGCCACCATCCACCCCCCATAGCAATTGCCGTCGCTCTCCTATGTGTCTGTGTGTGTGTGTGTGTGTGTGCGTATGTCGATGTCCTTATAATAAACAATTTCAATAAATGTGCGCCGCAGAAACATTGCAAACAAGTCGATGCTAACACACCACGTGGTGTCTCGTATGCTTTCTGTTGCAGCTGCTCAGATACCTCAACGAGGCAGTGAGTATTCGCGCGATTGCGACTACCGGAATGCAGGTACATCTGATCGTTGCAAATCAGATTCGGTTTTAGGTTGCAAGAGGAAAGAGGATGCTACCACCCAGCCGGAGCAGTTACCTACGCCGAAGAAGCCGCGCCTGGTCTTTACCGACCTGCAACGCCGTACTCTTCAGGCTATTTTTAAGGTTGGTTAACCCCCTCCCCTGTGGCAATCGCAAACGAATATTCAAACGTGAGCATTTGCTCGCGTGCGGAATTTGAAGGAAACCAAGCGACCGTCGAAGGAGATGCAGGTGACGATCGCCCGCCAGCTGGGCCTGGAGCCGACCACCGTCGGCAACTTCTTTATGAACGCGCGCCGACGCTCGATGGACAAGTGGAAGGACGAGGACCCAAAGTCGGGCGGTATGCTGCACGACGCGCTGTCCGACCACGGCGACCTGGACGACGACGACGGCGGCGGCTGCATGGATGGCGACGACGACGACGGGGATGAGGACGACGTGTTGTGACATGCGTTCCGCGACCGCCATCAACTGCTGACGTTGTGACAATGAGCGTGTGCGCGGTGAGCGAGCAAATGAGACGACGACTGGAGCACAAAGTGCGTGGTGGTGTAAGGAGTGCGCGGCAACAAACATACCATGATAATCTAGTTCAATTCGAGGAGCCATTTAAAACTCAGACGTTGGGACAGGACACACCCACAATATGCAGCCCCGTGGATGGGGTGCAGATAGATTATGATTGCAGTGAGACCGATGTGATGCGCAAGAGAGTACAATGTCAACAGTTCTAGTCACTTAAAACGTGTTTTGATCATATCTTTGTTTACAGTGTTGTTTCTTTAGGGCGTTTCTTTTGTACGGAAGTTATTCGTAGCCATATTGTAAATAGGTACATACCAAAAAGCGTGCGCAATTCTTATCCGAATACTATTTATATACTTTCTCTATTTATTACTATTTATTCTTCGATTTTGAATCGTGTTGGACAGAGCGAAAATAAGGGAGGAAGGCGGTAGAAGACAATGTGATACGTTTTACTACCCGATCAGTCATTTGATGCATTCTTCCAACACGATGCGTACTTATGTTGTAATTTCTAATCTTAAGAAATGACACCCCATGCCCAACACGTACACATCCAACACTTTAAGTGATGCAAACAATCATTCCATTGTTTTAGTCATTAGTCTTAAGATCACAAACCTCAATTTCGATTCTAATTTATCTTCAAAGAATTGATCACCAAGTGATGATGTTCGATTGATGTATTTCCTACATTTTTACGTTGTTTTTTCATCCTTTTTGTATGAGTTATGTTATTAATGTTTTATGTGATTTTATTCCAATTGTTCTTTTCGATATTTTATTTGTTTCTTAATATTTATTTACGTCGACGATTAAATGCCACACTGAATAGATATTAATCATCATTGTGTTTTCCATTCCATTCGTTTCTGATGAGTGACGACAAACGCATTTCATGACGCGACCAAAAATTAAGCAAAAAACGAGCATGCTCCCCATGGATGGCGGACCATATGCGCAACAACACAAAGGAACCGACTTTTAGTTTACATGTGTATATAGTTATAAATATAACGGATCCCAAGATAATTTTACGCTAATTATACATACCTAAATATTAATGAAACAAAAAAAACCAACTAAATTTGTTACTGTCAAAAAACACTGGCATATAACGTACATACAGAGGCGTATATGTCAATCTCGGCGAAAGTTTTCACAAAATAACACAACCATCACCAACAACAAACCGCTGTTCTTGGCTGTCAAGAGCAAGACATAAAAAAACCAGCTCTAAAAGTTGAGAGAAAGAATGAAATGTTTTGAAAGAATAACACGTCGATGACGATGGAGACAAGTATAAATATTAATGTAAAATTATTTATAGAAGAGATTAAATAACCTGTCGGCGGGCGATGCCTGCTAAATGCCTTAATACCATGTAGAGAAATAACAAAAGTCACACAAATTACACGTAACACCATCATACACACGATGATCCGGATCAACAAAAACTGTTTGAATCAACGAGACAAACACCGCGAAAATTCCAAAACGCTACCCACCACACAAAACACACAGACACACACATTATTAGCGACAAACAAAATGCGCCCATTCGCACCTTTACGTTTCGTAGCGTTTCATCCTTTGTGTCCTACTTGTTAACAACTGTTACGTTGCTAGCACATCCTACTAACAATAAGAAGGCATGCCGGACGCAAGCAAGATGGCGTCGGTTAAGTTCTCCCTTTCTTTGTAGCTTAATTGTCTGTCGTACTATGATACTCATACGGTATGTTTGCTTACAACCGTTTTCATTTCTCGCATCCACCACACCAACCCCAACCCCGGTT
This sequence comes from Myllaena sp. GC000078, assembly GCA_030264135.1. Taxonomy (NCBI): domain Eukaryota; kingdom Metazoa; phylum Arthropoda; class Insecta; order Coleoptera; family Staphylinidae; genus Myllaena; species Myllaena sp. GC000078. The sequence goes on along the minus strand of JARJDR010018676.1, from coordinate 6,469 downwards.
CAGCGCCAACCCAAAGTTTAGTTCTAGCCAACCCACACAATGAGAGAAATACTACAACTTGTCGACGACGCTAATAATTATATATGATATAATTTATAAACTAGTGCAATAGAGAGAAAACGTGTAAAAATGGCAATATCATATCCCATCAAAATAAAAGAATAAAAATGAGAAGAATGCGAAAGCGGAAAGGAGAGAAAAACGTCGCGTGCGCGTGTTGAGGGGGCGGTTCGCGGGGGTTGTGTATGCGCACGTGGCTTGCCACCCACCACCCGGCACACGCACGCACGCGACGCCCGTCTGTAGAGAAAGATATAGCATTGATTAAAGAAATACTATTTAAAATATTTCCTCATAACACGTGTTTCTTTTCCTGTGCGCGTTCACGCGTAGCAATGGGGGAATCGAATGAAACCGACACCGGCGCAGCCTACCCTAATCCCTGTCACCCTCCCGCACACATATGCACAGGTGGAGAGAGGAAAGTGAGAGCTGGGAAAATCCATAGAAAAGACGCAGGATCACCGCGCGCGGGGCAGATCCGGACTCGGGCGTAAATTAATGATGAGCCTGATGAGCGGAGCACGGCTCCCGATTAGTGGCTGCATATACCAAACCGTCACGCCCCTCCTTCCCCTCCGCGTGTGGATCAATAGGCGCTTATCAAAAGGCCGGCGCCGCCAGATAGCGCCTGCTGCCTGCTTCCAACGCTCGTTTGGTGTCGGCGTCGGCGCAAACTTGTGTCCTTTCGAAATGACGGCGACGCTGCTCCCGCTCACCAAGCGCGCTCTTATCTAAATTTAGGTCGACACACACTCACGCATACACGGCGGCAAGCAGCACGTTGCTTTTCTGGCCGCCCCTGCAGCAGCACCAGCAGTACGCGACCAGCAGCGGGAGCAGCGACAGCGAGAAAAGCGCGAGAGAGGATCCGTGTGTGTGTGTGTGGGTTGCAGCACGCGAGCGCGCGCCCAGACGAAAAGTGCAGCGGCCAGCAGCAGTAGTAATCCGCTGTGCTCCCCCGTCGGAGTAGGTTATGCAATTCGCGATCGCGCTCCCCATCGCCGCGGGGCTGCAAACGCGCCGCACGTGCTGGAAAATGGTGGTGGTGGAGTAGGACGCGCGCAAACGGTGCACGCGCGCTAGTGTGTGTGTGTGTCATCATAATCATCATCACCCACCATCAGCGACAACGGCAGCAGCAACAGCAGCCGTCTGGTGGTGTGCGCGCGTGGGGTCCGTACCTCCACCACATGGCGCGTTCGTGAGAGTGCGTGAGAAGTGTGCCATCGGGCGGCAGGTGTGCTCCAACCCGCCCCAATGCTCGGATAAAAACTCTCCTGGCGTGTGTGTGTGTGCGTGGTGGACGGACGACACGATGCTGCAGATAAGGCCAAAGGGTTGGTCTTGAGCAACACCTAGCCCTAAAACCCACCCCACCCATTGGCGTCGTGTTTCCCCCCTTGCAATTAGCAGCAGCAGCAGCAGCAGCAGGTGCAGGCGAGCAAAGAGGGCACACACACGCACGCACGTAGCGTTGTTAACATTCCGCCGCAAAGCATGGCCTCGGTCGCCGCGTGGCTGCCGTTCGCGCGGGCGGCGGCCATCGGCTGGGTGCCGATCGCCACGCACCCGCTGCCGCCGCCGCCGGTGCCCAAGAACCGCCGCAAGACCGACGACGAGAAGCTGCTCATCAACGTCTCGGGGCGGCGCTTCGAGACGTGGCGCAACACGCTCGAAAAGTACCCCGACACGCTGCTCGGCTCCAACGAGCGCGAGTTCTTCTACGACGAGGAGTGCAAGGAGTACTTCTTCGACCGCGATCCGGACATCTTTCGGCACATCCTCAACTACTATCGCACAGGTAAGCTGCACTATCCGAAGCACGAGTGCCTCACCAGCTACGACGAGGAGCTGGCGTTCTTCGGCATCCTGCCGGACGTGATCGGCGACTGCTGCTACGAGGACTATCGCGACCGGAAGCGCGAGAACGCCGAGCGGCTGCTCGACGACAAGCTGAGCGAGAGCGGCGAGCAGCAGGTGCAGTTGACAAACATTCGCGAGAAGATGTGGCGCGCGTTTGAGAATCCGCACACGTCGACGGCAGCGCTCGTCTTCTATTACGTGACTGGCTTCTTTATCGCCGTCTCGGTGATGGCGAACGTCGTCGAGACGGTGCCGTGCGGTACGCGGCCGGGTCGCGCCGGCGCGCTGCCCTGCGGCGAACGCTACAAGATCGTTTTCTTCTGCCTGGACACGGCGTGCGTGATGATCTTCACCGCCGAGTACCTGCTGCGGCTGTTCGCGGCGCCCAGCCGCTACAAGTTTGTGCGCAGTGTGATGAGCATCATCGACGTGGTCGCCATCATGCCCTACTACATCGGGCTGGGCATCAAGGACAATGACGACGTGTCGGGCGCGTTCGTCACGCTGCGCGTCTTCCGCGTGTTCCGCATCTTCAAGTTCTCGCGCCACTCGCAGGGGTTGCGCATCCTCGGCTACACGCTCAAGTCGTGCGCTTCCGAACTCGGCTTCCTCGTGTTCTCGCTCGCGATGGCCATCATCATCTTCGCCACCGTCATGTTCTACGCGGAGAAGAACGTGCCGGACACCAACTTCACCTCCATACCGGCCGCCTTCTGGTACACCATCGTCACGATGACCACGTTGGGGTAAGCACCTTTACGAGTATTATCATGTAGCTCTGCACTAATGTCTCCCTTTTTCCTCGAATGGTATTGCTAACAAACAACTCTTTCCCCTTTCTGTCGCACACCCGCCGTTATCCTTCAGCTACGGCGACATGGTGCCGGCGACCATAGCGGGCAAGATCGTGGGCGGCGTGTGCTCGCTGAGCGGCGTGCTGGTGATCGCGCTGCCCGTGCCGGTCATCGTCTCCAACTTCAGCCGCATCTACCATCAGAATCAGCGCGCCGACAAGCGGAAAGCGCAACGAGTAAGCCCTCTTTTCCGGCGCCGCGTCCTCTTCCTCCTCTTCACACATGCGTTTCTTCCATCGCACAGAAAGCGCGCCTGGCGCGCATCCGCATCGCCAAGGCGTCATCGGGCGCCGCGTTCGTCAGCAAGAAGAAGGCGGCGGAGGCGCGGCTCGCCGCGCAAGAGTCCGGCATCGAGCTGGACGAGAACTGCCGCGACGAGGACATCTTCGAACTGCAGCACCACCACCTGCTGCGCTGCCTGGAGAAGACCACCGATCGCGAGTTCGTCGAGCTGGAGGTGCCGTACAACGGCCATCCAAAGCGGCCCGGCTCACCGTCGCCGCTCGCCAGTCCGGCGCACTCGGCCGTCTCCATCGGGCTGCTGCAGTCGTGCTGCGGGAGATGCTGTCCGCGCCGCTACCAGCAGGCTTGTGGCAAGTATATGCCGGCCGCGTCGGCGGCGCAAAGCAATCAGACGGGCGGCGGCATGGACGGCACCTATCTGGTGGAGGCGTCCTTCTAAGCCCATTTCACCCCCTCCCCCCCGCCCTCTATCTCTCCTACCCGTTTGGCGCTCCTCCACCACATATCATTTCTCAGGCTGCCTTCCTCCTCCCCCGAAGTATATGTATTACTCTTATTATGGACTGTTGATGCTCGTAATAACCGATGCGTGCGTGCGTGCGTGCGTGCGAGCGAAACCCATCCGGCAGTCTGTCATTGTTCCTCCCCCCTCGCTCCCGCCATTGTCGCTGTTATCGCTGCACCAAGTCACGTCAACTCAAGTGAAATGAACAATATTCCGACCCCGCCATCCCTCAACAACACAACTCAAACGCGTATGTGTGCGTGTGCGCGCCAGCTTAGTACAATGTTTGATACGAAACACACATTACCACAGATTGACACGAATTAGAATGCAGCCGAGTAGATGCTGACTAGTGTTTTAGTTATGCATATGCCAAACTTCCCCCCTCGACACAAAACCAACGTAGTGCGTCGTGTGTCTTCACCACTCCAAACACGTCTCTCCATCATACCACCCCCCCAAATACATATTATGATTTGTCATCGTTTCAATGTCTCACCGAGCAGCAAATATCTCAATTAGCACCGCCCTCCCCCCCAACCACCACCACCGTTGTTGAATGTGTGCGTGTGAAGAACCGGAAGTCATTTGATTCTCTGTCCTCTCACTATCTCTTCACGAATCAATCTTTTTCTATCTCTCGTTTTTTTTTGCAAATCTAGACACCATTATCAAACTATCCTAATGTTCTCGTAGGAGCATGGATAGGAGGTACTCACTAGCTCTCTGGCCCGCACACAAGAATTGACAGACAAGACACGTACCGGGGGTGAACCGAGACGCTCGTCCCGCGCCCCCCCGTCCAAGCCCACGCTCGCCACCGCGTCGCTGCCCGTGAGAGGCGCATCGGCAGTGCACTCGCCGCGCGCGTGCGTATGTGTGTGAAGCGTGTGCATGCGTGTGTACTGTGTGTGCGCTGGCGTCGACACACGTGCGCAAACAACACCACCCTCACAATCTGCGGGGATCGAAGAAAGAGCGGTGGAGAGAAAGAGAGAGAGAGAGAGAGATAGCGCGAGAGATGTGGCATTTGTGGCACGTGCCTACCCGCCATCTTGGCTCCCTCTCTCTCTCTCTCCCTGTCTCTCGGTACTCAGTAGTGCGTCCGTCCGACAGTCCTCTCCCAACCAATCAACCCCCACAACTGCAGAGACTCTACTTTCCAAACATCGATCATATTGATACTCGATAATTAGCGGATAATTATGAATAATTCGGCAACGGAAGGGCAGAAGGAAGAGAGGAGGTGGCGGAGGAGGAAATGGAGGCGAGAGATAACAATTATGTGTAGTGTACATTGTGATATAGCTGATAATTTAATATTACTCTCTTGTATTAAACCGAACTCTCTATACTTAGACTCCCCCCCCCTCCCTCTCCAATCGCCCCCTCTCCCTCCACCCGCAATCGTTGATCTAGTCCTGGGGAGGAGGTGGAGTAAGGAGGGTGGGGTCATTTTCTTCCAAATTGCTTCACATAACCCCAGCTCCCCTCCTCTCACTCTAGTCAACTTCTACGCTCAACGAAATGAAATTTGTGCGTGCGTGCGCGCACGCCAACATCCTGTACATACATACATTCCTCGGATACCGGAAACAATTATATCTCTATCACCCAAACGAATATTACTGAGGCAGTGGAGTAGGACGCGACGCAATGAACTAGGATTAAACCACACACCCAACCACCCCATAAGATGAAAATTAATACTACCATAGGGTTACCATTTCTAAGTGTAATATAAATGAAAATTAAATAATGAATGTTTCTTAAATACTAATTAATTAATTAAATTTATCTAGATACATACTACAAATTATGAGATGATGATCATAACGGGAGTTATAAATAGAGCTATTACTATAAATACAATGGCGTGGATGATGCAGAGAGGAATTATTCGAAACCAAAAATGATATATTGCAAATAAGTGATGAAATACTCTCATCTAGGATAGTGTCTGCAAACACATCGCGCGTTAATTAATTGATGATGATTCAGTGCATCGTGCGTGCGTGCGTACGTTTCAAATTTTGAATATATCTCGAAGTGCGTGCGCGCGCACGTTTGTCGCTCTTTTCCATGGCCAATCGAACGAACGCCATTCGTTAACCCCCGCGCTCCTCCTCCTCCACCACCATCCTTCATTCGCATCATTCAACCAATCGTATAAGCAGGGTTCAGATTGCGCTCATAGCCTCTTCTCTAAGATTAAATACATAAATATAAATGATCTAGTCATTGAATCAAACACTTAGGGAAATACAAATCGATCTATTGCTCTTAACAAACCAAAGAAGAAGAAGAAGAATCAAACGAAGCAAAGAGCCGATAAGTATCTCTCCCTCTCTCTCTCTAGGAGGTAAGCTGTAATAAGTAAGCTTAACACATTCTAATTGCTATTTATTCAAAGCAACAAAAGAACAAAAAACCCAACAAAATTGTAAATTCTTTCCGATTTCGATATCGATTTGCAAATTGCAAGCGCTAATTATACTCTCTTATCTTTCGCATATAGGATGTCAGGGACAATAACATTTCCAGCATGTGCACCGACCGCATTCAACCTCAAAACCTCCAAACAAAATGCACCACCACCACCAACCCCCATCTCTACCCTTTGTCATCATCGTGAATGAAATCAAAAATAATTTCCACTCTCTCTCTCTCACCAAACCAAAGATATAACATAAATGTAATTATGACAAATTAAGACAAAGTGAATGGGCAAAGAGATAAATAGTTTTGTATAGTTTACAAACAAGATGCAAATAACTACCAAATGAAATACTTAAGTATGGAACACTCAATCAATATATTTCCAAACAACAACAAAATCGTGTGTTAATGATCGATATTCACATTGAATGTATACTTATAGGAGACGATGCGACGTTGGCATAATACGATTGTGCATTTCAATTCAGCGACTCTTAACACT
>JARJDR010018656.1:0-17505 GCA_030264135.1 Myllaena sp. GC000078 | reverse complement strand
TTGGAAACGAATTTCTCATTTCGAGACAATTAAGCGGCATATTATAGTCACTGAAGCGTTCCGGCAATACAGCATCGCTCAAGGAAGCAAGGAATCGTCGTCGTCGTCGTCGTCGTCGTCGTCGTCGTCGGTGCCTCTCCGTCTTCCGTCCGCTGGCGCCCGGTCCTCAATCCTCCGCCCTATCGTCTTCCTTGCTCTTGTCCTCAGCGTCGTCGTCGTCGTCAGGGCGGGAAGTCTCCACAAATTATACTTTGGGGAACATTAATTTTCATGATGGAAGACGTCGTGCGGCGGCTGGCTTGGCGGGAAAGGGGAGGAGGAGGGGTGGTGTACGTTGAGCGCAGTGGGCGCACATCGATCGCCTCCATCCACCCACCTACCGACGATGATGCTGGCGGCGTCGGCGGTGGAGTTTGTCCGAAATATGGGCCGAGAGTTAAGCAGCAACTCTCTCACAAAGTTATATATTAGGTCTTGCGCCTTTCCGCCCCCCACACTTCTTCCACACCGTCCGTATAGTTGGTTCGCCTTTGCCTCGCCTTGTCGACGTGGCCAGCATGGAACGCTGCCGCAATCAGACGTCGAGCGTGACGCACATGACAAACAAGTCGGCTTCGAGCATATCTCGCACGCGATGACCATCTTTCCAGCCATGCTGTACACATAGCCACCATCGAGAGAGGCATCGCGATATAGAGATAGGAGGAAATGGTGCGTTTTCGGTAATCCTACCGTTCGCTACTAGAATATGTGTGTGTTGGGGGGCGGGTACACGCGGTGGAGCAGCGCTTTTCGCTGACGCAACACACACGCGGGCGCGGGCGGGCGGGCGCGCGCCGAGATTGGAACAAGGCGCAGAGTAATAAAATAACAAATAGCAAAGATGAGACCGCGCCCATTCACCATCCGCCTCTCCTCTCCGCATCGCAAGAGGTGTGTGTATATGTGTATGCGTACCTATTGAACGTTGGCGGCGGCGGTGGTGGCGGCGGCGATGGTGGTCGTTGCGGCGTGGCGGGCTGCCCCCCCGGTGGCTTATTACATGACCTCTTCCCGGCGCCTTCACCCGCTTTCATCTTCTTTGCTCTTCCACACGAACGCACGGCCTCGGCAGACTGCGTGGCTCCACGCAACATAATCATATATTGGAAAACCGTTACAGTTATAAGGAACACAATATTTACGCGCCGCATTAGCATGCCTTCCTTTTTGTCGTTATGAAACGATTAAATACCTACATTCGAATGCGTGCGTTGGAGCGTGAAATATTCCCCGGGCGTCGGCGTCGATTGGGGGATGCTACTCTTCCCCGTTTTTTACGCTTCTCTCCTGCTGCTGGCGTTGTGCTTGTGCCATGGGGTGCGCTATTATTATGATAACACCGCCACCAATCGGACGGTGCGCGGCCCCTTCTGCGACATTCTTCCGCACGGATGCGCTGATCCCGATGGCAGCCCTTCCTTCTGCTGCACATATCTATATCTATAGAATAAGTGAAACATATCTAATGTGTGTTTACACACACGGGGACATGCTATGCCACCAGCTTGCAACGTTGACAATTGTCCTCTACACGGATTAAAAAACCGAATGATACCGTCTTCAGTGAGCGTGTAATCTCCGTTAATTTCGCATTGTACCGACCGCCACTGCAACAATGCCCATATTTATTGTCGTTTAATTGAGTTATTCGTTTGTAACGTAGCGTGTGAATGTTCTCTCTTCTTGCAGGTTAGACACCGGAAACCAAACTTGCGTTTTTGACAATGGCTGTGCGTGGCGGGCGGGCGGCGGCGGCTGATCAGTCAATAATACAATTGTGCGTGTTTCGCCTGTGTCGTGTGTGAAGGCTTGAACGGTTGACATGAAATTGACTCTCGCGGGCGGGCGTTGCGAAAATGGAGATTTTGCGGGGTGCGGTGACGGCGGCGGCAGCGGTGGTGGCGGCGGCGGCAAAGTCGGCGAGCCGCGAAATGGAACCAGATGGAGCAAACAGTCACAGCTGTGCCACGCGTGTGCACACACCCGCACGCACGGTGTCACTTACATCTCAATACCACCCTTCACCTCAACTAACCTCTTTCTTCCTTGGGTACCTCGGTCCCTTTCTTTTTTTTCTGTGTTGGCTTACTATGTAAATTAATATCCTACAAAGAATCAGGATCTGTTTTACTTTACTGTTTTACCCCTCTCTTCCCTCCGTTCGCCAATAGACGCGCCATTGGCGAGCGCGAACGCTATTCCAGACCGTAATGCAATATTGATTTAAAGAATCCTCCCCCGATTCCCCGATTCGGAGATGTACTTTTCTTGCTTTACGCGTGGCGACCATGGCTACCGCGAAGACAAGAAAAAAAAACAACAAGCTCTCTTCGTGTAATGCATTATCGCTATGTTTTAGCTCTCCGGCTAATATTATTTTTAGCGAAGCTTTCTTCTTGCGATTCCCCCCGTTTTCTCCGCAGCTCACCGCACTCAACCCTTGTATATATGTACATTAATGCCAGAGACGTCCATCTGGCAAATGTAAAAGAACAGAAGGCAAAAAGTCGCCAAAGGTATTCTTCGTTCGGCATTACGACTGCCGAAGAAAGCAAAGAAATGTTTCACATTGTTTTGATGCGTCTTTACTCTTACTTAGACTCGTACTGTATCGCATTTTACGATATATCTTTATTTATTTCGTTTAGCAAGTGTATTAAGTACAACAAAAGAGCAGCGAGTCCAAGTTGGATAATATAAGTAATGATAATATGAGTTTTGCGATCCATTTGCGTTTGGCCATCATCCAGACGCAAGAAAAATACGAGTAACGCACACGTCGTTTCGACCGCATTACACACACACGCGCAGTCGAAATCTGTTTTGTATTATAATGCCGGCGCGGTTTTTTTCTGTTGCGTTGGAGCAATATTTTTCACTCGGGCTGTGGCTGCTGCTGCTGTGCGCTGAAAATTGATCGCCAGTCACAACACGAGAGGGTAAAAATAATATAAATTCGCGCGCTTTTAGCGAATCGTTGCCTTTTCGCGCACATTCTTTACGCAAAAACGATTCTAATGTGTTCCCCGAGTGCGCAAGGGTCGGCTCAACCTCTTCAAATTTGCTTTCCAAACACAACAATTCTACCATCTTAAATTTCACCCTGTTAATTATCATTCATAAATGTTGCTTTTAATAATGTTAATATTATTGTTATAATTTTTTGAATTTAGATCCATTGCTGAACGGATAACAAAGAGGGGGTTGACGGGGGAGAGCTGGCCGGGGAGAGGGAGAGACAAAATCTGTATTCCATATGGCCGCTGTAATAAAATGTAGCCATCAACAACGTCTGGTTATTTTTCCGAGTTGTTTTCGACGTGCATGCCGCAATGTAGGAGACTGTGTGTTGGTGGTGTTGGTGTGCTGCGCCACTATTCGTGAGAAAAAACTACGCACTAACCCCACAAATGCATATGGCATAAACGCGCTCTTCCTCGCTGGTGGCAGCGGGAGCGGCAGCGGTCGGCGGCAGCGAGTAAATGGCCTGTGTGATCAATCTGCCGCGCACTTGGCGGGAGGATTATAAAGCACCTCTCTATGTATGAGCTTCATTAATATATTGCCGCGTTTCAAACAAACGCTTTCACCGAATTAACTTTTTTTGCGGCCAGTGGCAAATATTTTTGATGTTAATGCTCAGGACGATTAAAACCGCGTAAAGTGTGCAATTTTATGATTATTGCCATCGCCATCTGCACCGCAATTTCCCATCCACATACGTCTTGTCTCTTAAGTCACGTACTATATGATAAATATCATCAATTTTCCGTGCCGTTAGCTCAATTTCAAATTAAATTACGTATTCAGACTCGGGAGCCGCTCCCCTTCAAGAAGGGAAGTAAAATTTCCCTAATAACCAATTATGGATGCATAATATATAACAAGTGTCTGCACTGAATATACATAAACATAGAGAAGGTGGGATGCTGGGGGGTGGTAGATTATGCGAATGAATTGGGCATTACTTACTTATATCAATTTCGCGCGTGACGGCGCCGCGCCGATATCGAGTGACAGAAGGTCACATTTTTTGACCTCAAGGGACAAAATTACTCACTTCTCGGCTCACTGATGACTTACGGAGGGGAGGGAGGCATTAAAGAAAATCGCCCGACGTCTTAATTAATGATTCATTCGCGACGCGACGACAATTATGCAATAATTATCCGATGAATTATTAAATTAATCATGCGTCCCTTTTGTTTTGATGGCCGACGTCACGCGCAACGAGCAGCGACTCGAGGGTTTTGTTCGCCGTGACGCGAGACGCGTTAATTAATCATTCAGCCTTCATTACGCGCTCAATTATTAAAGTTCCGACTCGGCCCGCGCGCAACGAGGGAGTAATAATTATTATCGATTTACAATCCGAGTAAATATAAATTGTTGACGCGGAAATGTATTCAAGGGATTGTTATATTGCCATAGCCATTAGTCCAAACGTTTTAATTACGTCAAAAACGTCAAAAATCAGTTATTGAAATAGCAACAAAAAATACTTACCCGCACGTGCAATAATTGGACGGTATCAAACTTCGTACGGTTATCGGATGTGTGTTGCGTTGTGTCGATCGGCAGCGCATGATAACCATCCATAAGCGACCGTATAGTCGTTTTGACGATATAGTCGAATCGCGCAGTGCTGATAAAACATAAACGATGATGATGGGGGATGAAAACTTGCAACCACCCTGCAATCACAAATTGCGAAGGGGGCATTACTGTGACAGCCAGTGTGTGGGTGTGTGTGTGTGTGTAAATGCGCCGCCGCCCACCAAAAACGCCAGCGCAGATTAAATTGGAAAAGTTTAGCAGTTATATATCGCGATTTTAAATCAAATTCATGATTGCAGCCGTTCCCAACCAACGCGTCGGCGCTCTCCCCCTTTTCTGCGCACTCATAAACCGAATTTCAATTTCAGACGGCGGCAGCGGCGGTAGAAGTTTTCAATCAGCTCGCACGTAATCATAACAAGCGCGAGCGCATTAACAGAAATTGTTTACTTATTCTTCGATTCGCCATCAGGCAAAACTCACCCTCGCTGCGCCGCGACGCACGTCAATCGCGTGACCGGATATAATGCTCGAGAGGTTTTCGACCGCGATATCTCTCCGCTCATCGAAAAATTTATCGTGCGGGCGGCGCGGCGCGGCGCCCATGATTTATGCACGATGTTGATGGTTGATGGTTGCGTACCGCCGCGCGTGTACAATTATTGGGATTAATTGGCGTGTGGCAGGTTACATGGAGGGTGTGTTTTTAAATAATCGATCGAATTGATACTTATTTACATCCGGTTTGTGTACAAATTGCAAGAAAAGATTGAATTTGAAAAGTTTTTATTCCGCAGGGGAGTTGCGCGGCGGATAAATTATTAATCAGCAAATATTGACATCATAAAGGGGTGTGAATTCCGGCGTGCCACCTAAACAAACATCAATTCTCCACGGATGCAACGCTCCATTATGAATCATGATATGGCACATGTACATACACAGTTGTAGAAGAGATTCGCTCTGGCGCGACATTATTAAATCAATGCCCTCTCGCATCCACGCGACGGGGATGATATGCATATAAACGCCGCATCTATTTACCTCGCTCCACGCTATCCCCCCCACATGATGCTCACTCTTCTTCGCCGCCTGTCGCTCCAAACAAGTAGCGTTTAGACTCGCGCGATATCATCAGGGTTGCCATATAATTCCATATTTACCATTATTACAACCCTCAAATACATTTAGCAAGATATTAATTAATCTCTTATCACATGGATATCTTTATAAAGTGTTGCAGGACGATTTGATTATAATGAGGAGTTTAATTTCTTGTTTGAGAAAATTATTATCTTGGTAACCCTGCAGATGAGCGAACGCGTGTGAGTGTGTGTTACTCCTCCTGGGGGTTACACCCCTCTCGAGCGCCCGCGTGATTTAGTCAACATCGCGTCCCGGCGTCATGGACGCAAATGACAAGCGTGCGTAAAAACGTCCAAAACGACATAATCAACTCCGCGCCAATCTCCCAACCCTCCCAACTCGCATCTTTTTGATTTATATCCATGCCGTGATTTTATAAACGCTGTCAACTCCCCCTCTACATGCGCAAATATTTAAAAACTCGATTGAGGTTAATTACGGTCGATAAAAACTAGGGTAGAGGACGGTGGGGTAACTTTACTAATTTTCCTGCCATGATTCGGCTCCTCGGTTTATGCATACGCTGGCTGCTTCATCTCCGGCTAGCCCATTTCGATTAATTTCGCCCTCCGCCCAGCGCGCGGCGCGGGGGATGAAAAGCATCGGGTTTAATATAGTTTCGCTCTCGTTGCGACGGAGGCGGCATAATCAGCGCGCGCGCCGGATTGGCCGAGCTCCACACACAATGCGATCAGACACGTCGTCATTATCTTGAGTCAGCAATACCGATGAATTAGTTTCGGGCGCGAAGGTGCCATACACATACACCACCCACACACACACACAGAGAGAGCGAGCTCGAGTAAATCTACACGCTGCAGATTCGCTCGCATTGGATCCGATGGTAAATATTCATTGCGGTGTTCATTAAGGTATAAGGGTTCCTCGCGCGGCCTTCGCGGCGGTCATGTCGATTAGCATGTCAAAAGCTAATGCCTTCCACAGCACCGAGATGAGATGCGACTCGGTAATATGCCTGTCCATGTCCATATTGCGAGGATCCACCAATGTTTGTGTTTTAAACGAACGTCGAGGGTGGATCGTTATTGAGTACGGGGTTTTGACTTAAGTACACATTTTTCATAGGGATGGAGCACAGACGATGCAAACAAACCCCATCAAAACTCGCATTATCTTCTATTGTCGACCTCATCTCATTTTATATCCCTTTTCAGATTGGAAAACTTTACAACTTTTTTTTTGCTTCTTTTCTGCATATGCTCTCACATACGGGAGCGTGCGCGCTTATCTTATATATTTTCCACTTGAAAATTCTCTGCCGCCGCCGCACAACCGATTTGTGATTTCCACGTTTTCCTCTGTTTCCATGTGGCGGCATAAATAATGCAGTATCTCTTCTTCTTCGTGTGCTGCGATCATAAGATTCGTACTTTTCTCTTCTTCTTCTTCTGCTGTCATACTTTTCTTTTCTCTTCGTGCCTCGCGCATCACCATTTCGCTACTAGGGGGAGGCGTCGATCTATTATGACGCGAAATAAAAGAAGGCGTATTTCCGCATATATAACCGGATTGCGATACGGAATGATATTTGTCGAAAGCCACGCGCGTGGAGAAGATATCGTTTGCTTGGCGGCGGAGGGAGGACGAAAGAAAACTTGAAACGATCATCGCAACGCCACCGTTTTATTGGGAAGCGCGCAGTCGCGCCATTCATGTGCGATATGCTATTTTGCGCATGGGACGGGACGGGAAGAAACTGACGCATTAGATTTTCTGACAAATTGAGCTGCATTTGAGTTTCCCCTTGCTTGCCGCCGCCTCCACCGCCGCCGGAAGAAGATGGATGAGGTTAGTTATAAATGTGAAGCTTTTGCGCGATCCGGAAGATTTCTCGTCGACGCCGCTTGGCTTTTTCTACGCGCACGGTGGATATATCTGGAGACATCTCCCGGGGCATCCTTCGGTTTTTTTCCTTGCGCGCCACGTCGCTCATCCGCTTATCGCGTATGTTGTAGAAGCTTCACTTCCATCATCGTCGGCGCTGATGGATGTTCACTCATCTTTCAAACTCCGTCTCCGCGCCCGCCGCGTCCGTTATCTAAGACGTGGTCGCGAAATGCTCCTGGCAAATCCGAACGCAGCTCCGCCCACACCACCACCAAGCTGTCCGCGTAAAGTGGAAAATATTATCGGCGTGACCATTGTCGCCATCGTCGCCGTCGACGTCGTCGGCGTCGTAATAATGATAAATGTTCCGACATCTGGCGCGAAACTTTCGCAACCAACCGCAAGCGGCATGCACGCATGCAGCAAAATGCATCGTTACACACACTCGCTTGGAGGGGGATGGGGGAGAAGCGTTTTATCGCTCGATTGTGGCTGGCGCATCTTTTGACAAACTGCCGAATTATGCAGTAATAGATAACAGCGGTGCCGGATGGGGTTTTATCATATTAACTGCATGTATCAAATTAACCCCTCGCATCCACCCCGCTTTTTATCAGTCGGCGCTTGGACAATACGATTCCCCTCTCTATGCATTCATTAATTATAGGAATTTTGCCAGACATAAATTTTATTGTCGCATAAAATTCAGCCCCTTCCGTTGAGCGGGGGAGGGTGCAATTCCCGCGCGACTGAATTATGGAGAATTTAAGCGATCTTTTCGGTGGCTCGTGCAAAATTAACGCGGCGAGGTAGGTGTTTGCCGCGCCACGACCGCACAACTCGCATCTCCTTCTTCTTCTTCGCGGCGCAGCGTGGGCGATACATCAATAACAAGCCCGCATAAATTTATTAACGCGCTCGTCCTCCCCCCGCTTTTGGCGGGCGTTGCGCGCTGGTTGGCGCAAACTAAAAGGGAAGACGATGTACGATTCCTTTTGCGCGCTTGCTCAGTTCTACTACCTTGTCGAGGTGGGGTCGCTCGTCGTCGTCGTCATCATCATCACGACGACCACACTTACTGCTTACTTGCTTGCTTGCTTGCTGGCTGCTTCGTATTTATGTAAGTGCCGCGGTGGTTCTTGACCCGTGGCAATTTCGGACCGTGGTTTGCAAACACGGGTGCCGTTCGTCCGTCCGTCCGTTCAGTACGTCTTGTAATGTAATGTCCGGCGCGCTTTACATCTTGTCTCCTCCGTCCGCTCTCGATCTTTAATGCGTCTCGCCGCGACCGGTAAGACCCTCCGCCCGTGCATGGCTTATGGCCCATGGCCGACGCGGTGACCGCGATAATCAAGAGGGAGCCTCTCTCGTCCCGGAATTGGTTATTAGATTAGTGCCCGGGGCGAGAACAAAACGTGGTGGCGGGTAATCGCACGATGACGATCGAGATGGAATGGACTTGCGCGCTGCTGTTATCATCTAAGCAAATTGCTGGACCCAACCATGGTAAGGGGATGGGGGCGGAGGCGGCGGGTGTGAAATGACCATGTGCAGAGATCAGGTGGGTGCGCGGTCGTCCGTAAAACGGGCACTAATCAAATCAATGCTGCAACATTAAGAGTTTTCCATTTCCTTCCCATCCATCTCTTCGCCCTTGTGTCTCGTCATCATCATTGGCGGCCAGATGAGTAAACAGAACAAAATGAGTCAAGGGTCGATTAAATATTTAAGGCAGAACAAAATGCAATGAATTGGCAAAGCGGTCGCAAAAATCTCATTTCTAGCAGCAGGGTCCATGTATAATTTAAAGTGTGTTTTGCCCGGAGGGGTATAAATGCTCATGCCAAAAAATGGCAGGATTACGAAGGACGAAGGACGAATGACGAAAAAGGGGGGAGGTTATAGATTCCGTCTGTCCATTTTGGAATGTCATGTTTTATCGGTGCGGTTTCTTTCCCGGTTTGACATGAAATGGCGCCGGTTATTGGATGCCGGGCGTCGACCAATGCAAGGGCGCGCGCTGCGCGTGGACGGCGAACATCATATAAATTCCGGGAGACGGCGAGCCCGTCCATCCGACCGTCCGGTCCGTTCGTTCGCGTGGCATGGCATAAAGAGAGGGGGGGAAGCAGGAGGGGATGGTTGTACACTCGTCAATATTCCGTCGGTCGTCCGGGGGGCGAAATGGAAAGACGCCCGAGAGTGGACAGTCCATTTCTCTGCGCCTGCCGCCGCCCTTCCCTTTTTCGTTTTTTTCCATTTTCATCAAATTTCCGCATACCTATATATTCCGTTGGTTATTCCAAGATCCATGAATGCTTGCGCCCTCCAAAAAAAAGAATAGAGGTGTTGGTGGTGCGGTTGCAATATCTAAAGAATTTCGGACAAAGACGCTGATTGATCGATTTTAACTTCTCGGGACGAAGAGGGGGGAAAGGCCACAAAAAACGCGCGCGCGCCAGTGCAGCAGCAGCAGCAGCGTCGATATTAGAAGCGCACTGACCGCCCCCTGCCTCCGGTCGAGGTCCAGTTGAAAGAGGGGTTGAACCGGGAGCGCAACACACATATACGTCTCGGGACGTGCTCTGTTTTTAATACTCGGCACGTCCACTCACCGTAATATATGACCCCCAGCATGCTTCATACTCGCGAGGACCGTCGTCGGCGTCGGCGTCGGCGACGTCATGCTTCCTTCCACCCCTCCCCGCCCCTCTCTCACGGACAAACCAACCGCATCTCGCGTCCTGTTTCGGCTCCTGCTGCACACCCACACATCCACCCGACGACTGCGAGTGTAATTAATGCATTGCGCGCAATTTATTTCACGGTGATACAATTAGACGCGTAAGGTATGACCGGGGAGGGCGGCGGCCGCCGCCTCGGTTACTAAAATTAATAGCCGCAATATAAGTTTGGGGATTGTAGTTTGTTTCGGGTGGCGCCCAGCAACGATTCGCAACCGGCGCGCGGGATTAATATGTTATACCTAGCAGGCAGGCGGCAGAAGAGATAGGTGCAAAGATCATGTCTTCTTTGTTCGCAGTTCGCATTCGCAGTTGGCGTTTGGGTTGCCAGATCCAATGGGGGAAAGCGGATTCCTAATTAATACCCCCATTAAAGATTATAATTACATATTTATCTTTAAATCGAATTGCGCGCTTAATCTTCTTTTCTCCGGGCGCTTCAATCCTTTTCCGTGTGCGTGGATGGCGCAAAAAGATTATTGGCCGCCCTTAAACCATCCCACGAATTCCCTTGCTTGATGCATCGATCAGAGAATGAGTGTATGTGTGAGTGTGTATGTGCTGGGGAGGAAATTCTGTTTTTCGTTTCGCTTGTTTAATCGTGCATTTTTCTTTTTTGTGCGTCGTTTTCGTTTCCGCCTCTGCCTCTTGCGTTCACGATGAAAAAATAATGCACGTACTATACTCTTCCAGCTACTCTTTTCGTGGCGTCCGGTGGCGGCGGTCTTTCCTCTTGTTCCATGCGCAGCAGCAGCAACCACCCCGCCAGCCAGCCACCCCCTCACGCGCGCACAACTCACCGCGCTTCTGCTTGGCTGCTGCCCGGAACGCTTTCGTTGCGTACACACACACACAGGACACCCACAGGCCGCCTTTGCGTTGTTTAGAAGGGCTTATGTTATTTAATTTCTGCAGAGGTTGTATATTGGGTTGTACGTTACCGGCTGGGCAGCGGCGCTGCACTCTTTATATTCTTTTTTCTCTTCTTTTCTTTTCGTTTTTTTTCCCCCGTTGTGCCTCCCATCTTGGCCGCACATCAATCTTATTTATGTGGCTACAAAACTCGGGAACGGCGGTGGTTGGCCTGTGCGCCAACCATTTCGATGCGCGCATTGCCTCGTTTTTTGTTCCTCCCTACCCCTTAGTTCACCTTTTCTTTGCTGATAATATTCTCTTTGCCGATAGGAAAGTTATGTGAGCAAAATTGGTTGGTTGATGAGATTGGTGTTATGTTTGGTTTTATCCCTCATTCCATTCAAGGACATTATCGACTTTTAATTTACCGAACAAATATTCGCTTCTTCTGAGTGAATGTCTATTTATAGAACACAACCCTTTTTTGTGTTTTTTTTGTTTGCTCTTCCGCATTTACAAATCGATTATTCATTATGACATTTTCGCTGTCCGCCGTCAGCTCTCCGGATGTCGTATCTAAACGCGCGAAGGATGAACGAGACGAAGGATGCGTTGTTCAAATATTTAATAAAAAAAATATGTCAAAAGCGAATGAAATGCAACATGAAAGCGTCGAGGAGGGAAGGGCGACGCCGTGAGTGACGCCTGACTCTGGGGGGAAATTTGCGAAATGATGAAAACGGACATTTTTCACTCGCGCCGCAACAATGAAACGTCGCCGTTCCCTAAAATACCCGTTTGAAACGACGGGCCTTTTTATTTTTTGAATAAATCAAACGATATCTGAATGGCCGTTACTTTATATTTAGTTTAAGCCATTAGAGCAATTTTTGCATCGAATATCCATATCGAGACTGAAGAAAAATTAGACTGCGGAAACATTAATACAACGTATAAAGCAAATGGGCGCGAATCAATTTGATTTCGCACCGGTGTAATAATAATTCAGATAAATGCTTTTCCGCCATTTAGATAAGATGCAAATGCGCGCACACACACTCTGCCCACCTCAATGGGGTTCTCATATACTCTTATGATGACGCCGCGCGCGGAGAACGCTTGAGAGAGATATATGAAGCTATGCGAACGGCTGATAATTTAATCTTTATTATGCGCCAACTCACGTGCGCCTTCTCTGTCTGCCGAGCGCGTGCACGCACTTTAATAATTAATGCCGGAGCACTTTAAGCACGCAGGCGTCCTGGCGCGAGAGCGCATAAAGCATTTCCATCTTCTCTCATAACAATTTAATAAACCTTAATAACATCTGCGCGCCGCGCGTTATAAAGTAAATTAATTCGCGCTCCTCTTCACCGCCTGCTCTTCCTTCTTCTTTTCCTCCGCTTCGTCTCCTGGAATGTCATTTATGCAGGCAAACATTAAGATGAAAACGAAATCTTAATAATTGTGACGCAAACATTATTCCTGGCGGGTGCGCATTCACATGGAGAGATGAGCATGATGATGATGATGATGGGGGTAAAACGATGTCATTTTCCGAATGGATATTTCGATCATAATCACTACCTTGACGAAATTTTGTAAAACTGATTGGGCGTCCTTTTAAGTCAGTTTTGGTCAGTTGAATTGCAAATTGCGACGATGGCGACTGGACTGAATGAATAAGTCTGCGGATGAAAAGCGATATATTAAATTAAATGCGGGCGGGTTTTCAGGCGGCGCGTTTGAAACTTTCGTACGCAAGAGATGGGGTGGTCGATGGAAATGGGGTTGGAGGCGTTCACGCGTTGGCAATTCTGTTTTCGCGCCTCTTTTAAGCGATAATCATTTTTAGTTACTTCCCTACCCTCAGCGAGAGAAGGGTGCTTCCCAGAAATTTTAATTAATAACAAGTATTAGCAAATTCTTTTTGCAACGTCCAATATCTCAATACTTATCTTTAGTACAGTTTCAAAATGCAATTACTTGGGAACAACTGGCGAATGAGTGGAGTGAGTAATGTAGAAATGTAAAAAACCCGCCGCAAAGGGAAAAGAAAACAATATGGAAATGTGCGTTGACAAATGCCCGTCTTCATCAGCATTATTTGAGTATTAAAACTGCATTAATTAGATCGCGTGCGCGCGCGCGCGCTACTTGGCGCAACTAATTTCAATAAGAAGCGCGTGAATTTTATTTATTCCGAATCGAAGACTTTTTCCGACGACGCCACCGCCGCCTTGCGATTCGTATTTAATCAATGCAATTATAAATAAAACTTTGTGAGAACTCTCGAATCTGACAAAACACACGGACGTCGCGACGGAGGGAGAGAGGGTGGTCGAAATTAATGAAAACCGATCCCACTACCACCACGTTTGTAACGTGAGCGCGTCGAGCCGCTGCGCTGTGCTGCGCTGGGATTATCAACAACTCCCTTCGAAAATGTGACACTGTTTCACCCCCCTGCGCGAAAGAAGGAGAAAAAAAACACACCGAATGATTGACACCACCGTATGAGTGCTTATCAATGTGGAAGGTAAAGTATGTGGGTAAATATTGACTGCTACCAAGGGTAGGAAGCGAGAAGAGAGTGAGCGAGGAGGGTGTTGGATGTAATTAATAGTTTAATTAAAATTGAATTCACGCTCGAGCTCGAGTGGGAAATTTATAAATTTCATATTTGAAACACTTGAAGCTTATAATTGCTTCTCCGCGTTCGCTGTTCCCTGTTGTAGAGCTGTTGCGCTAAGGGTCCACGAGGACATCTTTCCCAGCCCAATGCCAGCGCGCCATGAAAACCTATTAAAATTGTTTAGAACTCTATCGCTTCGTTGGTGTGCGAATCTCATTTCGCAAAGCAGTGCAAAGAAACTTTTGTATTATTTCAATAAAGTGATTAAAATTAATACAAATAAATAAATGACAACTGCTGTTGCTTCTCGTGAAGGTGCACATTAAGCCAACTTAAATTGCCTTTTTATGTGTTGCCGTTTTTCAATTAAGAAACTGGTCGACGCGAATATTATTATTCGCATCCTGCGCATTACGTATTCCGTAAACGACGTCTTTTGCTTCCCTTTAGTCCGCATAATATTTTCTTGCTTCGTCCATTCCCTTACTTACTCATTAGCAGGGTGACCACTAGACTCTTTTCCACTGCTTGGCACTCAATTTTTGGTCACCCTATCGAATGCATTTGCTCAAAATTGAAAACATAAAGGTCATGCATTATTATTATTATTACTGACGCCGGTAATGGTTAATGGCCCATTCCTCCCATTCGGTGACTTTTATAACTGTATGCATATAACTGCCGCGCGTAATGAATAGCTTGTTGATTGTGCGGAGTTGCGAGTTTAATTAAATCGCTTTGCAAACTTCCGATTGCGCCGCATACTATGATGATGATGATGATACACCGCATCGCACGCTTTTTCTGCTCCTAGTTCAGTTTTTTTTTGTGTTTGGTCGAATGGCGAACGCGGATCAAACGCAATACTGTTAATTTTCATTTGCAATATAGGTAGTAGGTGGGTAATGCAGCAGTGTGGAGTCTATTTATTTGATTTTTACGCTATATACTTATTATTGCTTCACGGCCTGGCAGACGGTATCGAACGCAGAGTGCAGTGCAACGCGGCATTTTCTGCAAAAGCAAAGTTGCATTAGTAACAAAAGAATTTTCCCCAGTTCCACATCGCAACTCTCCTTCGGTACTCTACCACCACCACCACCACTACCACCAGCAGCATGCAACACCGAGAACGGACATTCATTGTGTGCGCAATAAGTAACGTGTACGTGGGACGACGGGGGTGGTGGTGGTGGTAGGAAGGGGAGGCGGAAAATGGAACGAACGGCAGCGGCGGCGGCGGCGTGTAGCACAGGAAATTCTGTTTCTCATTTTATCTCTTGATGAACAATGGTCCAGAATCCGTTATAGTTGCTTTGTTAGCACTCCGGCGGTAGACCTGGGTATTGATCAGGCCGCGGCGGCGGCGGCAGCGCAGCCTCCGTTCTCTCTCTCTGCTCCCGCTGCTGCTGCTGCTGCCCACCCCCCTTATTTCGTGTGTCCGTTCGTTCCTGCAGGCCGCCGCCGCCTGCATCGTTCTCTCAGCTTGACCACTCACACTTACTCGAAATCCCAACACACATACTACTTCTTCGGACGCGGAGATAATTGTGCACCATAGTTTCGTTGAGACAACGGAGATGGTGGTGGTGGAGGAGTAGAAGAAGAAGAAGAAGAAAGAGGATGAGGATGTGTATGGAATGCAAGAGGTGGAAGGATGCCCGAAGGGTGGACCACTCTAATTTCGCTCACTCACTCACTTACTCACTCACTCACACCCCGAGATGATGCTGCTGATGATGATGACGAAAGCATCTCGGAGTGGACACGCTGGTCGACAAATCGATATTATATGCCCGACGGCGAACGACGACGGACCCGGCTATGTGTCATTGAAAAATGCAATTCAGCCATTCTCCGGTCGGACCAGCAGAAAGAGCTGATGCTGATGCTGGATGCTGATGTCAGCACTTAACTATTATAGATTACATCGCATTTGATTACTAATATTTGAAAATCAAATTTCAGCATGCGTTCTCGACATGACATCATTTATCCTTCTCCTTCGCCTCCCCCCGCCGCGCCATCCCAGAATGACCACTAGATTGTTATTAGACGGGCGGGCGGGCGAAACGGGCGGACGTGTGTGTAAGCCGGGGGAGATTAGGCAATAACTTGGGGGAATTAACGTGCGCGCGCGTGACCGCTGGTCAGAGCGCCGCGCGAATTTGCAATAATATTATATTCGCAGTGCGCGCGTGTGTGTGCGAGAGTGCAACGAGTTGGAAAGGGCCGGGGCCGCACACGCCGGAGCATATCCGGCCGGGCAAATGGCCATTTAAGCGGGCGCATCGTTGATTTTGGCGAAACAAAGGATATTGCACACCCCTCTGTCATTTCCACTTTGCTGTTGTTGGCATTATTTATTATTCTTCCTACAGAGAAATAGAAATTGATGCGTAATCGTTCCAAAAATCCAGAGTATCTACAGCATAATTGAAGGCAAACCTTGGTTCTACGTTCTTTGCAGAGAAAGAAAAAAGAAAGAAAAGAAAAAAGCGCAGGAGCGAAAGAACCACTTGCGTCTCGAGCAGCATCTCCATCATTAGTGTGTAAATAGAAGTCAGAGACCCTCTCAGATTTTACCACAAATTAACTTTTGATACTGTTCTCGGCGGAGATATAAAAACCACGCGGCAGGCAGCGGTGGGAGAAGGGGGAGGAGGGGGTGAGAGTTAATTCCGGGAGCATCTTCGACGGGGCGACTTTGTCGTCATACTCGATGGAATACATCTAAATGGAAATGCCACCGCGCAGCGTCGCGCCGCCGGCCGTCGACATTTCCTTCTCAAGATTTCCAATGACATTCGAACACCCTCTCGCTTACATTTGCTCTGCGGTCGAATTAAAATCCGAATGATTGACACTCAAAGGTGCAAAAATTCAATTTCGCTTCAGCCATTATAAGTATCAGATGTTAATATTTTAATTCCGTGCTCTATTTATCCAAAGGACACCCCATTTTCGTGGCGTTTGTTGTTTCAGGCGGCCCAAACTAATCCGCTTAGCGGCAGCGACGCGAATTAAAATTGTCAAAACATTGATGAATCACCACAATTTTTGCGCCTTGTACGAATCGCCGCAATTGGAAGGATATGTTCCTTCTTTGCATTTCGGCGGTAAATTTGGCGCGCTCGTAAAAACCGCCCCCTTCTCGCCGACGCGAGTGAATTATAACGTGGCGCAGCGGAAGATCGGAAGCCGAAATAGACAATTTAATCCAAAAGTGGACAGTTTAAATGGAATAAGAGGTGGCACACGGTGTCGTCGCCGGGTTGCGCTCTTCGGTCGAGAAGGAGGAGGAGGGCAAGTATATCCGGCGGGCGGCCCCATAACCCCAACCTCATTTATTTCACACCCGCGCGCATGGGATAGTAGTGGTCATCACCTCCTACCTTACGCCGTATATAACGGTGGCCACTACGATATTTGTTTCCTTTATCTCATTTCGCTCGTCCAATTGTTCCTCCACCTCCTTCTTCTTCGTCGGGGCGCTGTCAATATCCGCTCGCCGCGCGTCTTTGAGTGGTCTCTGGCGCTTCTTATCGCGAAAAAGGAATTCAATTTCTGTTATTCGACCGAACCACCCCACACTGGAATGATACGAGTGTGTGCGTGCTCGACCATCATCTTAAACGTTTTTGTTGTATACGCCGGCCGGGCTCCCCAAACAAGCGA
>JARJDR010018629.1:0-15983 GCA_030264135.1 Myllaena sp. GC000078 | reverse complement strand
TATAAAGTGCAGTTAATTCTCTATAATTTCTACTACAGAAATCACAATTTAAATTGAATAGAGTACCCTGATTCACAGCTTTAAAAGACGTGATAGGTGATGCGAACTTCCCGCGTGAATGGGGCAAGATCGTTAGCGATCAATTAAAACGAATTAAATTCTATATTCTTACATTACGATGCCAAATCGGAATACTGCTGATGTCATTTACAAAATGCTTTTTACGCGATTAAATTCTGTGATTTAATTTCAAAGTTATGCATGTTTCAATAATTTCGTACGGACGACGGCCGCGCCATAATCTTAGCATTATGGTGCGATCTTTCTCGGCAACCTCAAAATATGAGGTATGATTGCACCACAGGTTTTCTTAGAAAACATCAAGTAATCAGCAGAATTTCTTTCTTCTTAGGCATAATTTATAACTATTTTTCTACATACGCACCAAAATTTAGCTCAAAAGTCAAGATTATAAGCAATAATTTCAGCGCACGTTCTAAGCCATGTCTAACTTGAGTCTGTAGTTCATAGGTAGTCGTTTTTTGCAAAGCATAGAAAACAAAGAAATCTGCTTGTAAATCGAAGGCACCTCGTTAGTTCGCTTCGTACTAAATCAGTGCTACATTATACACCTAAATTTTTAAAAAGTGATGAACAATTGGCATAAAATTGCTCAATATCGATCTTGCCCCATTTGCGATCTTACCCCACTTCACCTGATACCAAGCTACATAAGAATAATTCATAAAAAAAGAAAAATAACTTATTTATCTTCAAGAGTCTATGGTTAATCCCGTTACAATCTACTTATTTTTATTTATTACAATAGAAAATGAGCGTTTGAGTTTAAAGTATTGTTCATTAAAATAATGCCTTTGCGAAAAATATACATAAAAAGTGCGACATTGCCTGTGGGGGCATAGTCGAAATAAGGAAATTAGTTCGAACATGTGTTGCGGCATTGTGACGATGCCATTGTCGACGCCAGAAACATTGCCTGCCGCCGTGCTGCGCGCCGCGACGCCGCCCGCCCGTCGACGGAGGAGTATTCACACACGATTCACATGCACACATGCACACACATGCCGTCGCTGCCGCCGACGAGATTCAATATAATGCCGGACAAGCGGTGGCAAAATGTCAACATCCGCGCGATACAATGATTCCGCATACGCCGATACACAATAGGGCGCCCACCGCCACCAGCCGCCACCGCCTCCAATGTGCATTGGCAAACACATTACGTCCGCGGGGTTTGGCGAAGACGGGTCGACGCGCAACGCAAAGACGCAGAAGCTCATGCGAATAGCTTATATATGAAAGCTTAAACCGTAAGCTTTGCAATGTTTTGCATCGCTTATAGCGAGCTCAAGCATGAAAGGTTAGGCCAGTGTGCACGTGCACACCCCCGCACACGCGCACACACCCCCGAGCATCCTTAAGTTTGGACGATATATAGCTGGATGAGAGCAGCCAACCGACCAGCGCACGCCGCCCTCCGCAAGGTCCCGACGCTAGTGTGCGCGCGCTAAGCTCGCGCAGTCATAGTGTTATAGTCCTAATCTTAGTTCTGGTCCAAGTGTTGTTTAGAGTAAAGTAATAAATAGGTTGCGGATTAATTCGATTCGGTTATTAGCGTCGACAAAATGCGCAGGAGCACGTTGTCCGTTGCTATATGATAAAGAAATCAAGAGATTTATTTCGAGGTCGGTTCATGGAAATGCTCTGTGTGGTATTTCTCGATTTCGACCTTTTGGCTTTCCATTCGGACACAACAATTACCTCTGGGTCGGGGCAAAAGTCGCGTTGGCCAAACTGATATGATAATCTGATCAATCCCTGCCTGCCTGTTTAATGCCGACAACGTTGTTATTAACAAAAATCCATCGAGCTTGAGGTCGAAACAAGGCTCACCGCGAAAGTTTGAACTGTGGTGGAGCCCATTGTCCTGTAATAAATTATACATTCCCGAATGGGGAAAAGCGCAAACTTTTGCAAAGCAGCGCTGCACACTGACCTCCTCCACACCAACCTCCTCCTCACCCCATTCTGTTTGCCGTTTCTACAGCAGGATTTGGTTCCCCGCTAATATGATCCGTTTTTTTGTTTCGATACAGCTGAAAAATGGGAAGAACAAAATCTCACCCTATCTAATACCTTATCCCGCTGGGTCGGAAGAAGAGTGAGGAGGGAGGGGTTTGTAAATAAATACACATGTGAAACGAAACACGTGTTATCCGTCGAATTGTTTGTCCCCGCTGCCCGCATATACTTATTATTATTATTTCCGGTCGCGCGCAAGGAAGCGAGGGATGTCTTTGAGCCAGCGACCAAAGACGTTCGCCGAAAATCGTCTCTTTGCGAAGAGCATTTGCTTTACTGGACGGACAAACGCTGCTGCCTGCGACCAGCGGCGGTAATGCGATATGAGATTGACGTTTGTTGTTCCCCGAAAGTATTCCGCTACGGGGAAATGCAGGATATAGGAGTGAGGTGGGTAGATCGGCATACACGATACCGGGATTGATCGGATTTGGTCATTACGCGCTCCACACACACACACACACAAACACACACACACACACACTGGACAACAGGGCGATGGGGCATGGGGAGAGCTTACCGTCTCGCAAGCAGGATGGGGGGTTCATTTTATTCGATACCCACCCCCAGCCCGTGGCGCTGTCAGCTGACTCCCGCACGGCGGCGGCGGTGGCGCGCCCGGCGATCGATCGAATTAATTGGTTAATTAATTAATCGCTTTAAATAGTAAATCGCCGATTAATTACCATGGTATTTATCTATTGATGCGTATCGCACGCGCCAGGATCCCATTTCGCGCTGCCGCTACCGAGCATGGACCTTTCCAATAAGTATATATTTACCGATGCGTAGTAAATATGTGCATGTTCTGCGGATGTCGTGCTCTAGCTGCACAACAATATCGTCACAGCGACGACTATCATGCGCCCTCTCTCAGACCGCCTCCCCGCAATCTACATCTCCGGCCGCACCGATTTCAATACGAAGCTGCCATTCGCATTCGCTTCATTCATTCCGGTTCTCTTCATGCTTACTCGTTTCGCCGCCGCCCCCGCACACACATCTACTAGGTATATACAGGCTCTTGATTGCGTCGCACGTCGAACGCATGCGATACACATGCGAATCACATCAAAACCGCGACGTGAAAAAATTTGCGCCCCGCTTGTAATAACACCCCGACCACTGATCGTGCGATTCCACAATTAAATTCGCGGCGTCGACTGACAGTTTATTAATTAATGGTCGCTGGGCGCGAACGGCGTCCTTTTGTTGACACGCGCGCTCGCAAAAATCAATGCACATGCGGAAAACAATTATATTAAAACACGTGTGCGCATACGATTGGAAGACGACAATTCTTCATCCAATGCACACATTTGGTCGTTGCAGCGTCGCGTGGGTGTTGTGATGGTGGAAGTGGTAATTCGGCGGTTGCAAGCTGCGGCGACATAAAAGCTTTCATCGCATTATTATTATCATCATCATCATCATCAAACGATCGGACCGGCAACCACACCGATCGCGCATTTTGGTCCGACACGTATTTTGCACTATGGTCGATTTACAACGAATACCAAGCAAGCACCAATAATATAAAAAAAAACAAAAATCGAATAATAATAATAACAATAATAATAACATGCCAATGGTTACTTCGCCAACAAAATGTGTGGCGCACACTGCTTTTTGCGTCCCGGTGGGAGTGGATTCGCTTTGTGCGCATGCAAAATTAATAAGCGCGTAACGCGTTCATATATGTGGCGGCGGCGGCGGCGGCGCATCCCCTATCCCGTAATGTGTCTTGCATTACGGGGGCCACGTTTGAGGAGGAGGAGGAGGAGGAGGCCGCGCCGCGTAACCGTAAGCCGTCATAAGCTCGTTAAATGTTTCCCTTTTATCTTCAACCTATATTATTATATTCCATTATCATATTATGTCATTAACAACTTTTACTTTACGCGCTGCGGGTGGTACCTTCGCGACGTCGTCGGGCGTCGGAGGCGTCGCAAGCTTGATAATAAATAAAGCCCGACGCGTGCGAGGATGAATCCACATGCATTAGAAACGATATTAGGTACGGAAGTTTCCTCGTGCGCGGCGCTAACTTTTAATGCAAACACACGTGTGTATCCTTCACGGTGGCGCAGAGGGTGGCAAGCAAAAGAAAAATCTGCCGGGGGAAAAGTTCATTCAAAATCAATAATCACCACAGACGTATGCGCTCGGGATGTCTTGGGCGCGCTGATTAATCGTATCAAATTCGCCAACAAACATTGGCGTGCCACCTCGGCAAATATAATCAATGCGACCACGCCAACGCCAACGAACGGCAAATGATTATCTCAAATAATAGGCAGTGCGCGGAGGGTGGGGATGGCGGCAGTGGCGGCGGCGACGCATTAATTTAATGGTCCGCGAGTTCCGCAGTCGCGCTCGAACGCAACTTAATTATGCTAATTTTCCGATCGGTTGTTTTTGTACAGACAGCGAAGAATCGAAAAAGTTTTCATCTTCATCGCGTGTCAAAATTTTTTAAAAACCGGACAGGAGGAAGAAAAGCTAATTGTGGCGCCGGGCGCCGGGCGCCGGTTGCATGATGATCCATACAATTTGCACACGTCCGCCGCAGTGTGTGTGCGAGGGTGTCACTTGCGTCTTCCACGAGTGCGCTCATTATTTTCGCAACCGTGTGCATGCAGCCTGTATTTGCTGAGCTCTATTTTCTTCCTCGCGCGCCCGCGCTATTTTACCCCATCCGCTTTTTATTCCCCTTAACCGTTTCCAAGTTATTTTCGCTTATTTCCCAAGGAGATAATTTAAGATATTACTCTCCTCCGCAGAGCGTGCTCGTCGCCTCCATTGCTAGAGTCGTCGCCCGCGTCGTCATCATCGCCCTCGTCGTCGTCCTGCATGGTCAAGATGAGAAGAAGGGGATTGACGGGAGTGTAGCGATGTTTGTCTGCGCGCCCGACGAAGGACGACTGTCATCTTACTGATATTAGATACTTATTCAACCGCTCGTGGGCGGGTTGAGTGTATTTTTGACAGGTTGCAATTAATATTATAATAATACGTCGAAGCACGGATTGTGCTTCTCAAATATTGCTTTTCATTTTGTAATTTATTTGTTTTATCGCTAAATGTAATACAGTCTATTCATCATGACACGAAAAGCAATTTTATCTGATATTTTCATTGTTTAATTGCAAAAAGACTAAATAACATTCTGAGATTGGTATCGTAATTTTGGAGGTGAGGAGCGCTTTCATCCAAAGCGACAATTAGAGGGAAAAATACTTCTCGTGCCAGCTTGAATTGATTGAGGTGTATTAGGTAGGTAGTTGGGAGGGTTTTGCAGTTTGGAAAGGGAAAACGCGCGACACGAAACAAATTGGCGCACATAAATTCTCACGTTTTATCAATGCGCGGTGAGCGGCGGCGCGTCGTTCGGCGAGACTTATTGGGCTTAATTAATCATTCTTAAAATTAAGAAGTTTATTGCGCGGAATCGGAAACGACCCCACCCGCGCACTTCACCTGCCCCGGTGCCAGTGGTGCCGCTGACTTTGGGCGATTTTGTATAATATTAATTTAATGCCCCCGCACTTTTCCGTTTCGGATGGGCCGGACGCGTACCGTTGGGTAATTACGGTCAGTAATTTCGGACCTTTCCCCAACCGATATAGAGCGATTTATTAATGAAAAAGGAACTCCTTTTTATAATAAAGGATAACACATTGTTTGCCAGCGTCAGTTTGATTCCGAGATGATAATGAGCGCGCAAAGATTTAAAAGCAAGCCAAACCGTCAATGAGCGGACTTAACGATTCGGACGCAAAGAGGAAGTACGGACGACATTACAACTTGTGCAGCCAAGATGCGTGCAGCAACACACTTCTTCACGTCCGGCGCGCGGGCGCATCGTAATCCTGCACTGGCCGCCCCATTCCCTTCGCTATTTACTTACTTCATTGTCGGGATCGTTTTCCATCCAAACGCAAAGCCATTTGAAACATCGCAGCGTGCTAAACGCAATGAGTGCAACAATTTCGTAAGTTAACTCAACCTAGCGTGCGCCTTTTCTTTTCGCGCGCGCGCGCGCGAGCGTATTTGCGCAGAATTACACATTCCACCACCACCACCAACGCCAACACCACTGGGCATATTACGCCGCACGGAAAGGAATTTATTTTTTCCCTTGCATGTCTTCGCATCATTTTCAAAGCGGTTTTCTATTTACTTCGAAAGTTAAAAGTATTTACTTTCCGGATAATTTTTCCGACGATGATGATGCTGGTGGCGGGGTGGATGCGCGATGCGGATGGGATACTGCGATGATCTTCGCAACGATGATGAATTTTATGAATTATAAAAACCTTTTTGGTGGGCATTTAACGATCGCTTTCGGAGCGCCCGTAGAGCCGTGTATTGCGCTCGCCCACGCGCGCGCGCCGCAAAAAAAAACGCAAGCAAATTGCTCTTAAAACTTTAAATGGTTTTTAATTGACGCTTCTTAGTCGAGCGTTTAATGCGTTGCAAATTCCGGGGCGGCGGGTCGGGCAGCCCCTGCCGCTTGTAGGGGGGGGCGGTTTTCTTTATCTTTTCGCTTCTTTTTGTGTTTACTTATTATTTTTTCGGCGTCAAATCAATAAACGGACGCGTGAGCAATAATTAGTGGATGGGGGCCTGCGAGAAAAGATGATTTTTTGCGTGGGTGCGAGTCCCAGATGCCTGTCATGTGCTTTTATTTATGATTATGGGTTTTATTTACACCTACACATTGTTCAGGCAGTATTTTACTCGCCGTAATTTTCGAATTGTTGACGGAATGAAAAAACCAAGAAGTGTGCTCTGGTGTAATTAAATTTATCAGAAT
The DNA here is from genome assembly GCA_030264135.1 of Myllaena sp. GC000078. NCBI lineage: Eukaryota > Metazoa > Arthropoda > Insecta > Coleoptera > Staphylinidae > Myllaena > Myllaena sp. GC000078. The sequence continues at coordinate 9,061 of JARJDR010018629.1, read as the reverse complement.
AGTATAATAGCGACGGTGGTACAACATTTTATCATTAAATAATAGATGGATTGAACTTCGAAAGCAAAATTGATAATAAAACGAAACCGAAGTAAATGTGACATACAACGCTTCATAAACTTCGGCGGGGGGTGTGCGAAGTGTTACTACCAAACTCCGGGCGCGGGTGCGTTTTACCTTGCAATTCCTTGCGGCGAGCGCATTTATTATTTCGCACATCGTGCACGCCGGCGCTCGCGTCAATATTTAATGCATCTGGTCGCTGTCAATCCGACTAATTCGGACATTCGCTTGCGCCGCCACCGCCGCCACCGCCGCCACCCGAATCCTATATGTTTGCACATCGCTTCCCGCTTTTTATGGGCGCGTGAATGATTCTAAGTTGCTCTTAAGTGATAGCAAAAGACGCGCGCCGCCCACCCGCGGGCTATTTACTGCAATCATAAATTATCACTGTATTTTCCGCGCTCATTTTCATGGCTGCGCCGCCTCCATTATCCAACGACGATCTTCCACACCCACGCACAATATATATGTATTTATATCCCACTCGACGGACGCTCGCGCGCTTCCACAATTTCCGGCCCAAAATTTCTTCCATTCAATTGTGCGCAATGTATTTGGATTGCTGCGCGTGTGTTTTTATCCTCGCCTTTTATCGCCATGAATATTGCGTCCGGCGAACACAACGAGGGCGTGCCGCGGCACAATCCTGTTTCGTGCATTCGCCGTACACATCCTTTGTTTCCTTGCTACACGCCGCTTATCGGTCACGCACGCACGCTTTCTTGTTTCCAATGCGCTTTTAAATGGTGCTAATTGCCGCGCATGGTCTATCGATTCGCTAAGAGACACGACAAACGTTGGTTGGGTGATCGGAGAGACATCAAGGCGCCAGGCAACCGTCCGTCGGTCCGTCCGTCCGGTTCGTCCGCTCGTGGGATGATTTATTAGCGCCGGCCCTGCCAAAGCATGTCAGACGAAAACTGAGGTAATTTTCGGAGACAAAAAACCCTTATCCGCGCATGGCGGCAATGCGACAAAAAGTTCATCGCCCGCCAAAACTATTGTGTTCAAGATACCGCCCGTCATCCGTTTGCTCGTCTCGCTTCAATATTTATTATAAATTATCTGGTATTAAACTTCACACTCTGGTATTAATTATTACACAGGGGAAGCAGCGTATGCATTAGCGCCGCTTGCTTGTTCCCAAGTCTCAGGTGAGTTGAATCCTTCCTTCCTGTATTGTATTGAATGAATACAGATGGGAATCAGAATATGTACCAATAATGCACGGCGCTGTGGAGAAGTGAGGAAGTTACAGGAAGGGTGACGACGACGACATGTCGCATTCGCATGCGCTCTATGGGCGCGAGGAGAAGGTGGAGGAGGTAGGAGGAGGAAGCGACCGGAAGCAAGGAGTCGAGCGGGGCGGACGCGACGTGGAAAATGTGGAAAATAAGCGAAAAAGCCTCAAGGATAAATGTGCGAGACGTCGCGTGCGGAATACAAAAACCTATCTTTACTATAACTAAACTGCGCGAGCGCGCGCTTGCCGGCGGGCGAGCGGGTGGCTCCTCCATCCGCGAGTGACACCGCCAGCCGCCCAGCGCTCGACATCATCCACCTTAAGAACGAGGGGGTAGATGGGGGGATGGAAGGAAGCGGTCTCGAGGAGCGTCGGTCGGTCGGCGGCGTGTTCGTTTTGTCTTTTGCAACCGCCACGACGTGTATGCCAGGTGACGACAAAGAAGGAAAACACAAGTGGAAAGTAATTTTTCGTGGAATAATAACTCTTGACGCAGAGACCACATCATCATCGTCGCCGTCGCTTTACGCGTCGACGTTCGCGAATTGGCCTCTCGCACACCAACACACGAATTGTGCGCGGGTTGAGTGGGTGGGGTTGTGTGGAGACAGCCAGGATTCATTGGAATTGTCGAAAACGTTGCCTGCAAGTGGGGAAGATCGCACAAGAGGATGATGTTGATGTAATACGTGCTGCTAAGAGCATCAACAACCTCATAACCGCGTCGAGAGAGCGCAGCTCTTGGGTGCAATAGATGAGCAGGGAGAAGAACTGCGTTCGAAACGAAATGAGAAAAACGGGCGCAAATATAAAAAATCGCCAGCGATGAGCGCTGAGGTTGTGCGAGTAAGACGGGTGGGTAAGTGCGCGCGTGGCGAGGGCAACGGACATTTCTAGATGAGTGGAAGATTAACCCTTGTCCTTCGCGCGCCCGTGGTGCGTGGTGTTATTATTATTCTTGCCAGTTTTCGCATTTGCAGCAGCAGACCGACCAGACAGTTATCAGTCGATATCTCATCGATGTTGATGTTTCTTTTACGAATGTATTCATTTTTGTCTCGCACGTGCGACGTATGGAAAGTAGCGATATGCGGTTGTCAGTGGCTGTGTTGAGAAGTGCCGCTGGCAGGACCATAACTCATGCACGTGCACACTAGCCGTTTCCACTCCCCCACCAACTAATAATAATGGGATAAAGTTCTTACTTGATTTTCCCTCAATTTTCACCAACGCGCATGGAAAATCTCCGCCCTACACACCCATTTCGGCGCGGACAAAGGGGACCGCCGGACAACCACGAAAAAAAAAAACAACCCCCCGCCAAATTTATCTCTTGCTGCAGGGCTCTTCCTGCACCCCATTTGCGGCAAAAAACTAGCGGGTGACCGAATTAAAAACGAATGTAAACGCGTATGCAAATTGAAATGCTTCGTGCGGCATTTCAACAATTAATAATATTCCCAATTGGCAGTAAATAACAGCAATAAAAATGCTGACGCCAAATAGGAACGAATGCGTTTTGGGGTGGGTGGGGTGTGGTAGCTGGCTGCGCAGCGCCCCTGAAAAAAACATGCGCGCGTTCGCTTCAATGGAGTGCCGATGTGAAAGAGGGCAACCATTACAATAAATAAATAATAATATTAGTTTGCGTTTTGTTTCAGCCGCGCATTGTGTTGTTTGGTCGCGCAGGGTAGGTGTATGCACATGCTTTCCCGCAAAACGATATGTGCCGCCGCCGCCGCCCGCCACCGCGTTCAGAAGTAAACAAAACGCTCGAACCTTTTTCCGCTCTTGCCGGCTGCTTCTATAAATAAGCGCCCCGAGCGCGTGGGTGAACTTTGCTGCGGGGCGGGTATATTTATATTTTTAATTAAATACATACATGCGTTATATTCGGTTAGCGCGCGGCTTCACGGTAAATACTTTATATATTTGACCACATTACAACCAATGACGGGGACGCGACGGTCCCGCGGTGACCACACGCAAGATTAAACAAAGTTTACAGCTCAACAATGAATGGCACCCATGCCAAACGTATGCTAATTTTTGCGCACTTTAGTGAAGGGGTGGGCGCTGGCACATTAGTGAATAAATCACAATTCGATGCGGAAAAGGCATGCCCACGCCGCGATATTATAGACACAGTCGGGGCGAGAATAGCGAAAACAACGAAAACATCGGCGCAATGTTATGGGCGCCAGCGGGTTGGGTTTAAACGAGTGCCGCGCCGGTACGAACACCTCGCATAGCAATTTACCCGGCAGGCGGTCGCTCGGTGGCGGTCGCTGGCGGTGGCATCGACACGGGCCGAGCGCATTCCAACACCCCGACAATAGCAATAATGGGTCCGCTAGCACAACCCCCATACGCCAACCGCAACCCGCCACCATCACGCACGAGCATGGACAAAAATGAGCGGGGCGTGGTTGAAAAGCATATAATTCATTATCAATATTTTATATTAATGCGTGGCGCGTCCCGCCTGATCTATACAGATCGGCGAAACGCGATCCGGTGCAAAAGGGGGTTTGGCGCGATCGCTCAGCTTTGCGGGGCTCATCGGGCGGGACGCGCGTGTCGCGTCGAAAGTCATTTTCCTATGATATATCTACCCCGGGCCCGACAGTTATACATGGGGCACTACTCGGCGACGGCGATGGCAATTTTCACGCGTGAAAAACGTGCTTTGGCGACGCTATAGGAATATCATACGCGCACATGCGCCTGCCACAGGACTAGAGTTCACTTGGTTTTGTCCTGTTGTTTTAGAACGCGAGGTAACCAGGAGTCGAAGTATAATCCTTCGAAATACATTAGGTTGCATTTTTTGGACATGCTCGACTGACTGCAACTACTCGATATGTGTGTATTATCTGCGTGCATGAAGTTAACGCCAATGATAAATACGCGACGTGGAAATTGCGCGGTGACGCATTGATCGACCGCGAAGCGATCGTAGCCGTGCGGCGGGCTGGAGCGAGATGGCGACGCAAATGAAACAAATATTTAATGCGCACTGTGATAACAAATGGTGGTACGCGCGGACGATTGCCGAAGCATGGGCGAAGGAAAATTGATAGTGCGCGGCGTACATTTTCACCCCTTATTGTGTCGCCATTTTCCATATATCATCGAACATCGCGCATGCATCCACCACGCTCTTCGCTTCTCTTCCAGCTCTTGCACGTGCAGTGTGCAGCACATCGAGGCAACGTTGAGGGTGTGGGTGTGTTTTGCATGCTTGCGGGAAATGCGTTGCGGCGGTGGCATCATCCGATATTAGAATGCGTGTTGCGCCACTGTACGAGTATATACACTCGGGCGCTGCGGCAAATTCAATTTCTAATGCAAAATTATCAGCGGCGCAACGAACGCACCGTTTGTTATTTGCAGTATACACTTCGGTATTAATTGCTAACGAAATGCGCATTTTCGAGCTCACCACACTCATATACTCACTCGTTCCGTCACCGTCGGTAGGGAAAAATTATCATTTGAACGTAATGAGTTTTCAATAAATAATCGTATTTGCTTTGATGCCATCGCAGCGCGGAACAGTAAATATTTGTAGCGGGCGGATATTGTGGTTGTAGAAACATTTCAGAAGCGGGAAACGTCAAAAATCGCTCGTGAAACTCTCGGCGTGCCGTGGCGGGGGGTGAGGCGGAAATTTCGTCTTCATTTGTTACCGACAATTCGGAGCCTATTCGCCGCCCCCGCGCGCTCGCGCCCGCACGCACGCACGCACGCACGAGTGCCGCCGTCGAATTCACCGTCATTCGTGCGTGTAAAGTGCGTTTGTCATACTCAATTTTGCGCGTCGCGCACCCTCGACGACACAATCCGACGCGCCAACTATTTGCCGACACACGCCTGCCTACGCATGCATTGAGAGACACAAGAGGACTTTGCTGTGCTTTCTTCGCGTATTGTTCTCTGCGCGCGCCGTCTCCGCGCCGAAATTACATCGGAAAATCGCTCTCTAATTCCGTACGACTAATTCCTAATTTCGAAATTTTGTTCGTTCATTCTACCCTCCGAAATTGCCTCCGAAAACACGTGATGTTGAACCGCAAATTTGTCTATTCACTAATTCATGCAATCGCCCCGGTGAAAAGCGAACGACGGTTTGTTACTTTTGGCGCAGACGATCTTCACTTCCACGCCAATCCCAACCCCAATCCTCGCGCGCGCACTATTTGCGCAACCTTCGGCCTTAGCGTTGTCCTTTCCTATCCTCCCCGCACGCTTCCGCTTCTATTGTGCGCCCATTCACACATACACATGTTTGTCGCATTTCGTCATCAAGCACCGGTGATATCTCATCCTCCCGCCGCCGCCGTGGAACAACGTGTATTCGGCGCCAGGGCGCGCCGAATCTATTCTTCGCGCGTCGTGCCCGTGTTAATCCTTTCAGCGGCGCGCCGGCACCTATCTTTATGCTTACACCTATTTGCATTACTATTACTATTATCTCCTTAGCGTCATATATCTACATCTACCCCTAATATCTTATCCCGAAGTAGTTTATCTGCTTCCCTCGCCGCCGGGCGCGTGGCGTGTGCGCATTCATCGCATCCGCCTTCGCTTCCTCCCTATCGCCGCCGCCGCCGCGTTCCACGATTATTATTTTGATTTCTCTAATAGATGATTATTCATTGTTACGCTTCGTTGTCGTCGGCGTCGTTTCTCGTCCCCAAGGCCCCCGAAACGCAGGTGTCGACACTCGCTGATTACGGTTAATTAATTATTTTGCACGTTCAGCTTCATCGGTAATACGTCGCGCATTCGTCGATGACGATAGAGTGTATTTGAATGATGGATTTTGTTTCACCCAATGTATCGCTCGATAATTTGATTAATCATGGACGTTGTCTACGTCCTTCCTCGGCGTTATGTCCGGCAAGAAAGTGTAGAAAATATACACCGCTTTATTTATGAATCGTCTCAAAAACATTAACAGCACCATACAGACTTTCGTGAATTTGTTGCAAGTTATGCATATTTCAGACCGATGACTGGATAATCATTTTAAACGGGGTCATTTGATCCCGTAGATTGGTATGAGCATGAAACCGGATTAGTGGTGGATATGTGCGACGCAAATTCATACGCGCAAAGCTCCAGTATACAAAGCAAAGTGGAAAAACGCTGCAAATCACACTCACACGCACGTTTCCTCGCATTCGGTTGATCTGCAACATGTGCGCGCACGGAAAAGATGAGTTAACAAAGAGACATCATTCAGTTCACATAGGCTGCGAGAAAAATAAACCGCAGGAGCCTACGCATCGCATCGGTCGCGTTTTTCATCATTCCCTCAATATTTCTCGTCTCAATCTGCAAATCCACGCTGGTTACATACTGCCATGCCCCGCTTCTTTGCGTGCGCATCCCCAACGTAAAGGGCGAAGGGCGAGATTTCGTTTTACATCGTATGCAAACACGAACACGTATGCGGCCAACCACCAGTAGAAAAAACTCATATTCATTTAGTTGGCAGCGAGCGGAGTTGTATTAAGTTAGGCGTGTATTGGCGACCCACGCATGGCGCGTTATTAAAAAGCTGCCGACACAACCTGACCCCAGGTCTAGTTCAATAGTTTTCATCTCCATGTGATTTTATCTCCCCAAGTTGTAATATGTTAGTTCTTATTTTCCGGTTGGTTTTGTGCACCACATCACGAAGTCGATGCATTACATCGTGGCGTCTGGATTTACGTAAATCGAAATGAAACTGTTTTAATCCTTATCTGTCAAATTAAATGATAATACCAAGGCAAGAACGATTTTTAATGCAGGTTTTATTAAGTTAAGTTACATAACAAGAACATCAATGGATCTAATGAGTTTTTCATATAATTGTTGTAATTTGATTACCCGAAGATGGCCGTAGCGGGCCGAAACATGTCGTAATAAAGCCAAACGTACTGAGAAAGACAACGTCTATAACTTTTACAACAAAGAATATCTTAACTTATGGTTAGGTATCAATGATTGGATTATTCGAAATCATCCAGCTTCATTTTTTTAGCAGCCGGTTCGTTCTCCTGATAGTTCTCCAGATCAAGTTTTGGATTGATCAACGGATTGTTCATCGGTTCGTTTTGCGGATAGTTCTCCGGAACGCATTCAGTATAGTTCTTCTGATCGTTCTCCGGATAGTTCTCCATATCGTTCTTTGGATCGTCCTTCGGATCCTTCTTCGGATTGTCCTTGACATAGTCTTTCGGATTGTTCTTTGGAACATTCTTAGGATCGTCCTTCTGTCCGTTCTCCGGATAGTTCTCTTTATCGTTCATTGGATCGTTCTTCGGATCGTTTATCAGTTTCTTCATATCCCCACATTTATTCTCTAAATCTGCCGTAGCCTTCGCAATTCTGTCCTGGGCTCTTCTGATTATGCCATCGAGACGGGCGGCAACTTGTTCGAGTTTTTTAATACGATCTTGTTGCTTTGCCATAATTTCATTATAATAACCCAACACAACGTGCATTAAGTTGATTACTTCACGCTCAGTCGGTTCATCGTCATCCGGCACCATTCTAGACAGTCACAAAAATGGAAATTAATATTTTATTCACATCGTTATATTTTGCACTTGTGGCAGATAAGGGCGAATGCGAGCCCGGAGTAATAAAATCCTACCCCTACCAGACCATAGTAAAAATTTAAAATCACAGGAAGCCCAGGCTTCACCTCCCAATTAGTTAGGACTGATTGTACTTACGTTCGATGTATATAGATCCTGGAAGTTCAGTATAGACGAATTGGTGTAATAGGTACGTGTGTGACGTTCTACTGTGATGTCGAGAATGAAACAGTTCTGATGAAACTGTTCATCAACAAAATTCGTAGCTAACGTCATTCAATTTGTTCAAAGCACACTTATTATGTGTTTAATTTATCAGTATTACAGACTACTGTGATCCGTGAAAATTTTCAATCGAGTATAGGGTTGGCATTTTAAACAGTTGAAATACGATAAACATGGCAACTTCATGGCAGTGTCGATCGTGTTGTGCCTTGGTTCCTTGGTGGAACATTGTTTATCCATACTAGTGACTTGCAAATCATGTGACCGCAGACCAACCACGAAATAAACGTTATGATTTTGACGTTTGTTTGATAATTTAATCTGTTTGGCGCGTTTAACCATGATTTAATGGGGCTCCTCGAAATAGTTAAACCAAAATCGCAAAAATTAGGATACCCTGTCACTGATTAACACTTTTATCCTTAAAGTTTAACATAAACCTTGCACACTAAAACCCGGTGTAAGCGTCGCCTAATCAAGTTACTTGGATGCAGATGTTTTGATATTTAAAAATAATTGAATAACTGCAAACAATATAGCAATAAACATAAATAAATTTATCTAACCTGCATTCAAATCGAGTTTAAAGTGTCCACGCTGATAGTGCGCATAAAATGGCACCGCGAGTGCGTTATATATGGTCAGAGAAAAGAACTAGGCAGCTGATTAACCTGTACAAGAAGCGTCCCTTTTTGTGGGATGAACAATACGATGACACGAGGAACATTGAGGTACGGCGAAACATAAGGTTCAGCCAAATAGCTGAAATAATGCGAGTGAAAAAGGTCCGAATTGTCGACAAAATCGAAAGGTTGAAATTAAGGTACTACTACTTATTGCGGCAGTATCACGCTATGAAGGAAGCTGGCAAGAGCGCCCAGTTTCGAGCCAATTGGTTCGCATTCGACCTACTGGCTTTTTTACGTCCCGA